>JAIUZE010005942.1:0-87920 GCA_022085475.1 Heliosperma pusillum
AGCTTAAATGCTCCCGACGCCCACACGTGAACCCTAAACTTAAATTACTTGACCTTGAAATAATCTATGAGAGATGGGTAGACTTAAGGACCTAAGGCTGTAGTCTTTGGTGTACTTGATGTTTGTTAGGTTCTAACTTGTTTGTTGATTGTGTTGAGTGATGTTATGTTTGTTTGTATCTTCCGTCTTAAGGTGGATCATGTATTACCTAGAAGAAGTATCCTTTACCGAAGATTGAAGATTGACAAGCCTAATTGAAGTGTATTTTTTTTCCTCATCTATGAATTCTCTCGTCCTTAATGTATTATGCTCTCTTCCTTCTATCTAGGTGCTTCTTTCTCTTCCAACTTGTTTGCCTCTTGGAAATTTCTCTTGATAGTTCCTCCATCTTACCATTGGTATCCTTACCTTCCTCTTGTAACATTTTTGTGGATGCCATACCCATTTGTTTGTGGTATATTATGCTTGGTCGGAAGAACTTTGAATTTTGTGGAATATTAGTGATTGTTAGAATGAATTTGTGATTTGAGGAAAATGGTGTAGATCTAAATTCACCTTATATTGATGATTGGTTGTAACTCTAAGGAAAGGTAGAAAGATAAGTTTGATGATTTTAATGCTTGATGCTTGCCATGACTGATGTGTGGATAGTTCATGATATTTGATGGTGTAAGGTTGAATGAGTTGGCTATGACTTCTTAACTCATTTGTAATTTAGTCTTTTGGACTTAGAAGTTTAGTATTGTTTTGAAGACCATGCTTATGATAGGTCTAATTGGTGTAAATAAGAAGCTTTGAATGATATCTTGAGGTGCGAAATACTTTTGAGCTTAAGTGACGTTTTGTGGTTTCCTATTGTGTGTTTGTGAGTATAGGTTTGGTGTAAAAGCATTTGGCTATAGTTCTTAGATTTAAAGATATGATCTTATCTTATGGTATCGGAGACTCGTTTGAAGTAGTAAGGTTTCGTTGTAAGCTGAACCATATTACTTGAGGATTATAGATATGAGCGAGATTCGATGATGTGAGCTATGATGGAATTACCTTGGGACGTTAATGATGATGTTTGACTTGAGGTTGTACTTTGTTAATAATGAACTCGTGGGCTATATGAGGTTGATAATGACGTTTTGTTCGGTGTTCTACCTTGTGGGCTGTAGGAGTTGAAAAGACATAAATTGGTTCATTAGCCTAATTATCAAATTTGTAAAACACAAAAAATTAAAATTAATACATTCAATAAATAAGCGGTGGACGAGTGGTGGCGGCACTGGTGGTGGCTGCTGCCTCATTTACGGCGACGCTGGTGGAGTGAAGAGGTGGACGAGAAGGAGATGGACAAGCGGAGTGGCGGTTGCGTCGTCGTGTGAAACGGTGTTGTCGTCGTCGTCGTCGTCGAGTGTAGCGTCAGTCGTGTCGTCGCGTTTGGCGTTTCAGTGGTCAGATCTTAGGTGGTTGATGGATGGGGTTTAGTGATGGTATAATGAGTTCATGTTTGATGTAGAAATAAAATGCAGTAGGTTTGGGTAGGTTTGGGAGGGAGGGAGTATAAATAAGTATAATGAGTTCATGTTTGGCGTTAAGGAGTTCATGAGTATATGACGGCTGAGTTTTGATGGATGGGCTTTGTATTAGGTTTAGTTAATGGGCCTCCCAAGCTCATCCATTTCAGAGAGAAAAAAAATTAAAAAATTTTGGATCGGATACGGATATCCGAAATTTTTAGACTAGGTATCCGTATCCGATCCGATATCCGAATATTTCGGATCGGATATCCGATCCGAAACCTAATTTCGGATCGGATATCCAACTTTTCGGATCGGATTCGAATCGGATATCGGATCGGTTCGGATAATCGGATTTTTTGCTCAGCCCTAGTAATGTGTTGCAGCTTACATCGCATCGGATCCAATCTATATAAGCTCAAGACAAAACCAACGAACAAAAGGTGTACAGAACTTGATAGACAAAACCATTTTTTATCCAATCAAATTCCAGCAACAGATAACGTCCAACTCAAATAAACAAAAAACCACATCCCTACAACTTGCTAACTTCATGAAAAATCTCCTTCTCATTATTTCTTCCTTTCAAAACACCTTCATTCATAAGAGACGTGTACAACTCCTATCCATTATAAGCCATACTATACTAGTATCTCAAAACATTTGCTTATCTCGAATTCTCGTGTAAGACGGTCTCATTATAAATCATCGAAAAATACAACACAACATGACTCCTATGGTGTTGACCCAATTGGCGACCGGGTTAAGTGTGCTAGCCGGTGTGGCACTAGTAAAGCGAGTACTGGACCAGCAGCCCATGGCAGGCCCATTTCCACGGTGTCCAACATGCAATGGTTCGGGTCGGGTCACGTGCTTCTGCTCACGGTGGTCAGATGGTGATGTAGGCTGCAATACATGTGGTGGTTCAGGCAGGCGGGCTTGCTCCAATTGTGGTGGATCTGGTACGGGTCGGCCCATGCCTGTTCGGATAGCTGCACGCCCTCCTCGTACTAATGATGGTCCCTTTTGACATGCGCCCAAATTCCCAATTTAGATGGTAATATCGTCTTAAGCTTACGACAGGTCAAGTAGTTAGCATAAAACAAAAACGTGATGCATAAGAAGAATCAATAGACTTGTATTAGATGCACAACTGCAACTGCACAAGCAGGGTGATACTTGACCTGTTTTATTATTAAGAAGTATATATCCGTTTTAAGGAGACTTACCGTGAGTTAATCCATAGACATGTTTTAGGTAAGTTCCAAGACTTTCCAAGTTACAACTATTTTATTTGTAGTATATTTTTGTATATTTGTAAATTGGTATCAGTGTTGTCAGTGTACTCCGTTTTACGAGTATTTTTTTATCCATTGGGTTGCTTGTGAGTCAACTTCGTGCTGGTGCTTTGGTAGGACGTTCATTAAATCATTTAACACAAAATGACTGGTTTCAGTTTTTCAGAATTACTGGGTAATTATCCTAAATTTATTCACAATTTTTTTATGGAACAGTATTACAACAAACTTATTAAATATCAAAAGAGTTTAATGTTAAGGCTTTGTTATTTTGAACTTAATTTCATTCAATTCCGGTTAATTTCTGTCCTATTAGCTCAGTTCAGACTTCAGATAATCTTAATTCCTTTTAGGTCTTATAAGTTAAGTTCGGAAATTTTCAGTACAAGAGAACAGCACCGTAACTTGGGTAGTAACTTAGGTCTGGTCTTAGAAGGCAAGGAAAGACAATCTTAGAATAAAATCTACCCTCGAAAGATAAACGGCCATAGATCCACTTTACAATTGACTTAACAAGCACTTGAAGAACACCTTCGAAAACTCCAATTATGCATGCTCTAGGAAGTCATGTTTTTCTTTTGGCAGTGATAAACAAGTTTCAATAATTTAGCTACAGAACATTTAACTAAAACTAGCACTAACTCAAGAAGATGAAAAAGTCGGGTATTAGAACCAAGCCGGTTACTTGCCTAATTTCATTGTTCACGCAACATTTGTAGACATCAATAATTCATTGTACTACGAAGTAATGAACTATTTCAATTTACACAAATTCTCGTTTGTGACGGGTATATCCATCACAAGTCTGTGACGGGTCAGATAATATCCACATGGCTAGAAAAAGACAGCCATTTTATGATCCTCTAGGCTTGTCTTATCTACCCAGTTGGGATGTACTTGACCCGTTAAAAGTTTGGAACGGATATATCTGTTACAAGAAAGACTTACGGTTCAATTTAGTAGCAAGAAAGGTGTGACTGACATTGGCTTGAAACATTAGCTTCAAACTTTTGGTTAAAAATCCGAGCAGCATAAATTCAAATGAAGCGTCTAATGACAAATGGTAAAACTATCACAGTAAATAAAATTAAGTTGGGCAGTATTTATCACCTAGGTGATTGAGCATGACCCTTGAAAGGGTGAACATATTACAGCGTTTAGACAAGAGATTACAATGTGTACCAGAATGTGCAAATTTTAATACTTAGCTGAGTGCCTGATTGATTGATTACACAATTGTTGGCACAAACAAGTCTCTGGAAATAGTATGTGTCACCTCTGCAAAAGATCCCCCCTACTCATATTTGAAGGTGGATAAACAGATGCTGCTACTCTCTCCCTGAGATTGAACTTTTGAGCGATGAGCGGACGGACATCTTCCACCCTCGCCAATCTCTCAAGAAACGGTAGTAGTAACAGTAATTCTTCATCTGAACGGTCATCGAACCAACTTACAATGGGAATCCCGTTGTCTACTTGAAAACCAAACGCCTGCAATAATTTAGCTGGTTTTAGATGGGTTGTACAGCAATAGAAGTCCATGACATGAACCGTCACATGGAACAAAGCCATTAGAGATGATAGAGGCGGAAGAAGAAAAGAAGTGCAAAGTCAGTCATGGACTAGAATGCTAAAATATACTGAGGTTGTAACAATTTCCAGAGTTTTACTCATGTATGCTCTATGTCAAGTTACATCGCTTTTGGTTCACCTTGGATCATTAATGTACCATATAGCAGGGGTCTACTGCATATAAACTGACTTGTCAAGCTACAAATGACAGAGAAAGAACGAATCTATAAAGAAAAGACTGATAAAAATAGGTACCTGTGGAGAGTTATCAACAATTATAACACGCGATAAATCACGACCAAGAACAGTCAAATCTTTTAAGTAGTTTCCTTCCACATAAACACATGATTCACGGAAAACTCGATGTCGAATGATTTTCCTCTTTGGATCCAACACATTGAGAAGCTGTTCAGCATAAATACTTTGACTGGCAGTAAATATAATTATTTCAAAAAGACCAGCAACCCTCTCCATAAAATCCCGCAGGTAAGGACGACATCGGACATATACTGTGTGTTCCATCTGGTTGAAGTTTACAGAAAAAGTGAAGTCTGCATCATCACAAGGTTCAAGACTGGAGTGGACTAATGTCTCTGCCACAAAAAAAAGGGTATTAGTGTATGACGCATGTTACAAATGTTGACAATTATGGTTTTGTATTATGCTCCCAAATAAGATCTGATATGCTAGACAAAATTGCTATTTTACCCTCTAATACTCATTTATTACTGGGTTGACATGTTCCTATCGTGCACCAAATATGGCTACCGCAGTAAAGACCAGTATAGCAGCACCAAAACATGAAATCATATCCCTATTCTAGAAACTAAGGGTAAAATAGAGAAAAACAAACTGTTCATATGTGTTACAACGTAACACATTTGAAAAAAACAGATAAATTAAGAGCGAATAGCAATTACGTACCATCTAAGTCTAAGACAAGACTATTAGGTGGGCATCTCCGAGTTTGTTTAGGTAGCAGCATACGTCGAAATGTCGGGACAACCGATGATAGTGCAGGCAAGTTCTTTATAAAAAAATAAGGATCAAAATCATCAAACTCTTCCAATTCCTCCTCCTCTATGGATGTATCAACCATGACAGAATCCTGCCCTTGTTCATCTAAGCATTCCAGTTTTGAGTTTTTCATAGCAAGATATATGGCTGACGCTTCAGAAGACAGACAAACCTCACTCGTATCTGCATAATTCGATAAGATCGCCAAAAGTGCATCAGAAAAGTGTATTTGAATGACATTATCATTGTGATATGAACAATTAACCATCATTTCACAAAGAGCTATAGAATCTGAAGTTTTTGGCCAATCTCTTATCACAAAAGACTTTTAAGAAACAACACTCAGCACTCTGGTCTCACAAATTTATCAGCTAATTATATCAAAATTCATAAAAAGAAAATTGACATGTTAGTGTTTAATAGGCATTGGCGCCAAGAAGATGAGTGTTTGATGTTTGAACAACAAAGACAAGTGAAATATTCACACTAACCTGCTTCCGTGTAATCTTCCTCAACGCCTTTCGATAAATGAAACGATGGCGAAAAAATGGTTTCTGATTCACAATCTGCAGCACCCTCATTTCGTTCCTATGAGATTTATGCAGATACAGCATTATAAGATTAGCCATCCACAATACAGATAAAAAAACGGGCAAAGCAGCAAATGACCGCCGAAGGTTTGCTCTTATTTTCAAATTCTCCCCATTACTTTCAATAAGTGCAAATTGCCCCCAAAGGTTTACCTTATGGTGCAATTCAATCCAAGTATTCAACTTTTGTAATATCAAAATATGCAAATTGAATTGACATAATTGATTAATATTATACAATTACATATATTATTACTAATTTGTTAAAAGTCAATTTTACCCTCTTCTTGTCACCTTATTGCCACTGCCTTGTTTAGAGTATTACGTATTCTAGGATTACTTTTCTTACTTAATTATTCTTTCTTAATCTTTTGTATCCTATTACCTATGTTGTATCAGTATGTCTTTCAATAGGATCGTAATTTAGTCTTTCACAAGCCAGCTAAAACCACGGCTGTTGTATCTATATTTTAGTAAAATCAATTATTCGGGTACGAGGATCCGACATGGATACTGATCCGATACGGATCCGGGTGTCCGATCCTTCAACTCTGAAAATCTATGACTCGGGTACGAGGATCCATGAATTAGCTCTGGACTTGGCATTTTCTTCTAAGAGTCTGACATAGTGTAAATGGTCCCACCTTTTTTTAAGCATGAGTAAATAGTTAAATACCGTAAAGGCCTAAACCGTGCATATTGCTTGCCAAAAAAAAAAAAGAGTTTACCATGACCGGCCAAACCTTTTATCTCTCTATAAAAAAACAAGGAGTAAGAAAAAATCAACTTTTACACTTCCACATAAATTTACCACGCCAAAAGTAAATAACCCCAAATCTTCATCTTCTAAAACTTCTCCATCTATGGCATCCAAGCTCCGTCTACTTTTGCTTCTATTTCCAGGTAATCTTATTCTTTTCATCCCCTCCATATTTCCATAACACTCCATCACTCTCCACATTTTCATTTACCGCTTCGTTTGATTATTCATTTTCTAACTCAACCAAGGCAAAGGATCCGACAAGGGATCTATGCCCGGATCTTCGTCCGGGAAAAAATATAAGAAAAGAAACAAATGGGAAAAAACGTTATACATTGAATAAAAATCACATGGAGGTAAATTCAATATAAGGTAAACCTTTGGGGCCAATTTGCACTTATTGAAAGTAATGGGGGCAATCTGCACACAAGAGCTAACCTTTGGGAGTCATTTGCTACTTTCCCCGGTAAAAAACAGTTCTGAGTACATTAATAAATGAACATTTGTGAGTCTATCGCTGGTGAAGAAAAGAATGAAGTAACTTATGACTTGCAATTCCAGCATCGATATGAGTATGACTTCTAATAACATACACCTTGAGTCAGATCTCAATGTTTGGGAAAAAAAGAGAAAAATAAAAGCATGTAGCACCACGTACAGTCAAATATAAATATTGCAGGAATGACAGAAGAAGATAGCAGATACAAGTTATCTCTTTTCGGATTCAACTACAACACATGTTTGTAAGCAGAACGTACACACAAGAAAGCAACATCATGCAGTAGAATCTAAAATAACAAGCACAAAAGTCAAAAGTTACAAAAGTGATGGTTACCTGAAGGATTGTAGTGGCACTTTGATCTTTAACAGAGCCCAAACACATGTTTGACGAATCATCTTGCAAAGAGCCATAACTATCATTCAAGTTTGTGGTAGCACAAGTTACATCTTTCTTGGCAAGTCCTCTACCTAGACGGAATCCATGAAATGAAAAATGTGAATCAACACATATATGTGACTTTATGGAAGTAATACATTCACACATGATATAATTTCAGCTACTATTTTATAACAAAGTGCTCATGAGTATGTTAAGATAGACTACATATGAGCACAGACCCTAACTAAACTCCATATCCATTACTCGATTCTAGTCCCAAAGACAATAAATTCAAGATTTCAACCTAATACACTCTACAGTATAGTGGTTCTCCATTCTTCCCTACTTTGCCAATGAATTGGATCCGCTCTGATTGATCAAAAATGGGTTTGCTTACCTATTACCTAATTTGGACATATGATTTCATATGGGTACCCAAAAATACACCTTCTAAACTCACACCACCATTCTAAACACCAACCCTAACCCTCGAAAATACACCCTCTACCCTGGGGCCTTGGGGGCCTTGGGGGTTTTGGCTGGATTTTGGGTTGTGGGCCATCTTGTTAAAGGTTGGGAAAGGGTTGGTGGTGGTTGGAGTTGGTTTGCGAGTGGCTGAGGCTGGGTATGGGGTGGCTGGCGAGTGACTGAGTATTAAGATGTTGATGATCATTATTTATACACGTATTTTATGCTTCCCTTAGTTACATATAACTCGATTTACCGTCTTTCCTTGCTTATTTCTATGCTATTTTAGCTAGAATGTCGATTCTGCCGTTTCTATTATGTTTTAATGCAGATTGGATGCATTTGGAGCTTTTTGAGCAAATATGAAGCATGGCGGAGTCGGATCGTAGAAGGTTAGGCACGGAAATCGAGAGCAATGGAGAAGAAATGAAGAAAAACGAAGAAACATGCCATTTTGAGGGATGCTCGATCGAGCAGCACTGCCTTGCTCGATCGAATCGTGATGATGTCATGCTCGATCGAGCAGATTCACTTTGCTCGATCGAGCAGCCTACTATTTTGACGGCTTTCGTATTTTCCTAAATTAGTTTAACCTAGTTAATTAGATTTTATTATAAAAGGAAAGCTCGTCTTTCATAATTAGGTATGCTTTAATATTAGAAACCTAAATTAGTTTGCTTTGCTACTGGATTTTATCATCAAGACTATAGTTTTTGGTTCAAGCTTGTAATCGGTATTCTTTAATCTTTCTTTGTTATTCAATTAGTTACCTTCTAGTTCTTTAATTATTCTTTGTCATTCTTTCATTGTTGTTGAGCATGTTCACTTTATTTATTACCGTTGATTAATATTGTTATGAGTAGCTAAATTCTTATCTAGGGTTGAAAGGGGATCTAGGATTGTTAGAAGGGGTAGACTAATTAATTGAATTGCAATTGCATGGTTATCGTTTGATTATCATTTTAATTCTAGTTGTTTGATTACTGGCCAGGATTAATTAGCTAGTCTCGCGAATTAGGATTGACATCGACCGGGTTAAGACTAAGATAGGCTACGATAATTGAATAGAACTCGTTTAGTGATAGCGATCGCGTGTTAAATTGTAGATCTAAAGGGCATAATTGAGTCGACCGATCTTGTGACCTTAGATAACTTTATTGCATGATAGTTGATTACACCATTATCCCTGAATAATAATCCTAGTGAACCTGAGACCCTAGACTTTTAATCTTATTGTTTTAGACCTTTTATTGTTATTGTTTGCTATTAGTTTAGAAATACAAATCTTAAAACCCCGAAATTGTTACTTAAGAGACAAACCCAGTTTAACAGATTAGAATACTACCGCCTCCCTGTGGATTCGATACCTTGCTTACCGCTGACTATTAGTTAGTTGTGAATTAGGATTACTTTAATTAAGGTGACGCGACTTTACCCTTATCAGATGCGTTGGTGAGGGATGGGGATGGGGATGGGGGTAGGTGTTGGGCAAGAGAAGTAAATGATGGGCATTGGGTTATCTAAGGGTAGAAAGGTAATTGGTGGTCGTTCTTAATTTTGGGTCCAAAGCAAAGGGGAAGATAATATAGACTCGGACGGACTAGTATAATAGAACATACACCAAGAACTCTTGCACACAGTTTCAGGCACCACCCTCCACGCTGCCAAGACAGTGGTACACCAGCCAACCAAGCTCCACAAACTCAATATGTTAACTGCCAGCCACCATCAGACTTCCACAATTGCCCTCAGCTGTCGAACATTCCCAGCCACTCCATAACCATATCTATATCTGACTTTCCCCTCCCTACCTCAACCCCACAACCCACCCTTACTTTGCTGTCTCCTATACAGTATCTATCTCCCAAACTAAATGTAACTAACAAACATTTAAAGCCCCCATGCCAACTCCTTTGGCAATGATCAAAATACATTGTACCACATCTTACTTTGCAACCTTCCTTCACACGAACGAAGACATGAACAAGAACTGGGAAGACGATATGGTGTAAGCAAATCGAAGGGGAAAGGAGACGGACCTTATGGTGGTTGATGTGGGCTGAGGAAGTAGATAGGCTCACTGGTGGGGAAGAGTGATGTAGTTTGCTGTGGGTGAGGAGAAAGAGTGACTTTGAGGGAAGGGCACGTTGATGTATGTGCTGCTAGAGTAATATGGGGTAAAGATGGAAAATTAGATTTTTAACCTCTTTTATTTGTCTTCTCCTAAACCCCCGTTCTGAAAGCAAGTGCAAAGTGTAAACTATTGGTTGGAACCACAAGAGTACGAGTTATATTTTAATTGGGATTCACCCAACCATCATGATCCTACAATCATACAGTGAATACTACAGAGTATAAAATGCAGATCTTTTGATTTAGCAAAATATTATGCAGTAGAATTTGCTAAAGCACATTCGCACAGTTCAACAGTCAACACTACTCCATCATATTCAAATGTTAGGCACATAAAGTATTCCTGATGCAATTTATTTTCTAATTTGTAGGAGTAGGAACTATACAGATGCTCAATAAAAAAATATGCAAACGCAGATTGATGTCAGCGTTTCAAGTAGGCACAGTGGTATACAATTATATTAGGTAAGTAAGTAAGAAAACAATGCACATAAAGGACTGAATAGACCACCAAGAGTATTGCGACTGGAAGGAGAACATAATAACTTACGGCCGCAGGTTGATTTTCTAGCAGACGAGGTAATAAATCCGGCAGCTTTTTTCTCAACAACCTGAACATTTCCTGATACCTTCTGAGATCTCAGTGTTCTGTTACTAACAGGTTGTCTTGCAGTAGTTCGAGAAGAAACTCTTTTCTTTGTCTGCATCGTTGAAAACTGGACTCCTCTAACCTATACTTCACCTCACCTCAGTCGTAACCTATTCATAAAGGAGACTGCAGAACAAACTAATGCTTGTGAGAGTGTGAATCAGAGATCATAGTGTAGTAAAAACTACAGATTGAACAACTTTTACTGCATTACTAATATTGTCAGCACATATCTTAATACCTGACCTCATCAAAGTAAAATAGAAAGCTTTGTCAAATTCTAACAAACCATTATCGCAAGAATAATCAAACTAGCATGGTATACATGTTGTAAGGATTTTACAGTAGAAACGCAAAATAACTGTTTACTCATGTAACAAGAGTTGTGAAGCAACTCCCTACCTTGCAACTACGTATTACATTTCATTTTCATAGCCAAAAACTTGAGAGAAACCAGTCAAGCAATTTTGACAACTCCCTCTCAATGGAACTCTCGAACCCCATATAATTGTTGTACTAGACTGTGACCGTTCTACTCCGTAACAAATGGATATTTAACCAATCAAATGGCCGTCTAACGGCTTACTCTATAATTTGTATTTCATCCCATGTCAAGTTGACGACCTCACATCAAGATCACACAACAAGAACCAATATGCATAAATCAAACCTCACAAATTCCACAGTAGGTCTCTCTTATAACCAATATATCCGTCTTAAGAATAAAACAGGTCAAGTAATATACCAATTCTCCGTCTTAAATGAGAATTTGTGCCACACCAAACTACTTTCCAAACATACAGATTTCCGTAATAACAACTCCAAGCTAAATCAATTATCTAAATCAGAGATGTAAACATAAACTACTTCAATACAATCAAACTTATCAGAAACAAATAGAGGAACTAACAACTTGTCCAACTTATTACAATTCATGCAACTTAATTAAAAACACCAAAATGAAATGAAGCACATATAATAACTACTGTAACTACTAACAACCCACCAAAATAAAACCCTAAAATAATCCAAAAAAAGCTCAGTAAAACTCACCTCAACTAATTTCTAAGCTAACAAAGATTCAACTTTTTATCCAGTAACATTCTTCAATCAATCTATAAAACAAAATCATGATAGAGAAATTGATATTGATAGAGAAAAGGAAGTAAAAGGAAACACAAAACCCTATAAATTGATTTGTTTAATTTTCGGGGATTAATAGACAAGAAGTGAAGGATTTGAAGAGGGAAAAAAAGGGGGGGTTTGGGTTTTTGTTTTCAAGTTGAAAAGAGTTGAAACTTTTCAGGTTTCCCTCCAAACAATAACAGAGGATAGGAAAATTCAAATTTAATAATTTAAATTTTTTCAGGATTTTTATTTTTAAAATATTTTCAATGTTTTTTAAAATTTTGTGAGGAGTTAAGTAAAAGAGTTAAGAAGAGAGGAATTAGGGATTTGCAGAAAAGCAAAATAGAGATTTGAGGAGATAAAGTTGGTAGAGTATACAAATTAATAAAAAAAAAATAAAAACAATATTATAAAATGAGTTAATTTTTTTGGTGGTAGGAAAACTCGGTGCGTGAATTGAGTGGCCAACGATCTTGCTGACACGTTAAATTTCAACAACTAATATAGCGCGTCTTATAATTCCAAGTCATTGGCGCGTCTTTCTACGACGGAATGAGGGATACCGGATAAGCCAAGTTCGACGTCGTTTTCGTCTTCAAATTGCACTGTTGTTCAGTAGTCAGTACATTCTACTCCCTTATACTTGTAGGGGCGTTTGGTACGTCAACCGGAAAATGAATGAATTAAGAAAGCATAAGAGGATGAAAGAAATGTATTTATCCCAAATTTAACATGGTGTTTGCTTCTCCGTTAAAAGGAAATAGAGAAACATTAACAATTCTCATTTCATTTTACCACTCACCTCCACCACCACACAGTAAGCCAAGATCAGATAGCTACCCACCTCCACCCTCAGTGGCCAACGACGTCGGCAATACCCCTCACGTCGTCGGTGTCCACCTCAACTACCACGATGCGCTGCTCCGTTCAACCGGTCTTCTTTCGAACGACCATTCGTCGCCAGCTTCCACCCCAACTATCACCACAGATATATATCATCGTAAGTAAAATTTTAAAACAAACAAAAAAACTAATTAATCAAGAAGCCATTTGGATTTAAAATATATAATAATTCAATTCACATGATTTCCATTTTAAATCATGAGCTCTGCATAACTTTTTGTTATGCCCTTAATTAAGCAAAACAATGAAACAATCTGAAGTGTCCCATTTTCTTTGGAGTGGTGGTATCATACGACGTCTACCCCAACTACCTCTGACTTGAGATAGTGGAGTGGTGGTAACTCCGGCGTGATGCCGGTGAAGTCGGCCATTCGCCGGTAAGGGAAGGGATGTCATTCCTTTTGTTTGTGTCAAACAAACACACACAAAGGGAATCAGTAACTATGAATCTCTTTCCCTTTGTTTTGGACCCTCAACCAATGAGCCCCCCCTTAAATTATATTCTCTCCTATTCACTCATTTATTCCCTCTTTCCTTATTGGGTAAGTCGGATTTTCTTCCCTCTTTTCTTTTTTGGATGTGGGGTTGTATGCTTTGTGTGGTCCAAAATCATTAGTATGTGAGGTAGTATATTTTGTGTGGTCCAAATTCATTTTCTTAATTCTTGTGCAAAAACAGAAAGGGGAAAAAATGAGTGAATAGGAGAGAGTATTATACTATATATCTTATTTTCATTCATTTACCTTTTTTACTCAAACGTATTTATAACCATTCAATCTATCCAAAAACTAGATCTCGGCCATTGAAACTTGAAATGTAATATACCTCTTTTTCTTTTGAGAAAATGGGCTAGTAATTTATCCAAGGCACTAAAAGGATTTGTCCAAGGCAATTAGTATAAATGGGCATTGCCTTGGACAACTGATTGCCTTGACAAATCCATTTAGTGTCTCGGATAAATCACTCCCTAGAAAATGGAGAGGATTTTTACCAATAAATGGGTTTTACGCTTCTTTGTTTGTAGGAATTGTAGCACATACTTGCATTAGAGACTCTTGTTTACATTTTACAAGTATTCATCTTAAATATTAAAATGGGCCAAAAAAATGGTGTAATAAGTTGCCTAGAAAATGCCATAAAAAACTATTATCTTTAGATGTTACTAGTTTAGATCCCGCGCAATGTCCGTTATTTACAAATTTTTATTTTTTTGTGTTTTACTTATAAATTAAGTTACCCATTATTAGTTTTCAATTTCACTTCCATGTACTTTGTTCTGAGAAAAAAATAGATATACACAAGTAATAAGGACAATTGAGTAATGTTGGGAATAATTAAGCTAATGATAACAACAATTATAATTTTTTTTATACCGAGTAATATGCATCAAATTATCCTTCAGTAACAATATCAAATGAAAGATTTAGCAATTTGTAACTTAAGTGTGTATAAAAAAAATATTTTATTTTAATAAAAATGTTATAGTTTCGAGTTTGCTTTAAGAAGATAGTTTTACGAAGAGATTATATTTTAATGAAAAGATAAAAGTTTAATTAAGTAAAATCTAATATCAATTGTTGCCTATTTAGAGGAGTGCATTTTGAAAAGAAAACATTTTAACTTTCTTATTATCTTAGTATATCAATTTATTAAATGTTCAAATCAATAATTAGGCCTACTTTGTATTCCAAAATATGTATAAGATCTTGCATTTTAAAATTAAATAACATATTTGTCTATAAAATCCTATAAAGATTATTTCTATTCTTAATATGCATGAATTTCCAACACAAGTATTGTTAGGCTAAAAGTTAGGCCCAATAAATTTATAAAATAAGGATAATAAAAGTGAGGTTCATTTATAGAAAGTTTCATTTAGGCGGGAGAAATTTGGAGAACTCTTAATCTTTTAGTATAAGGGTGATTATTTAAATCTCGTCTTCAGCAATACTTATTGTGCTTTTCATGGTAAATTTCCTAAATTTTAGATACGTCATGTAAATATGTAATTAAAGAAAGTGAGGAATCTCAATACGTTAATATTATATGAAACATATGACATGAAATATATTTATCCTGTTATAGAAGGGTTAATGTCCCCATAGACACCTTAGCCTATAAACAACTGGATTGACGGAACAATTTTGACCTGCCTAAACTACTCATAACCACAAATACCGAGGCATACATATAACAGAACCTGAACCGCCCATAACCACATATATTAGGATTAAAGTAAATGACTTAAATCCATTGATATCAGAGTACTGATTCGTTCATATGAGCCTACGACTTTACGATCCAAAACGCTTGATCGATCCCAGATCTTACGATTATATTCATGATTATAGAATCTTACAATCTTATTCAATGAAATTTTCTAAAGGTATAATCATAATACAATCCTACGATCCTCCGATCAGACAATCATATTGTATATGTAAGAGATAAATATATATTTTTATTTAGTGACATTGTAAAACTCAAATTATTAATTATCAATGTTTTATGGGTGAATATTAATAAATATGTGTTTTATATGATTTTACTAATTAAAAAACTATATTTAGTGAGTTTATAAGATCTTACGATCCTACGATCCGTTTTTCCCGATTCGATTCTACCCACTCCATCGATTCAAAGTAGAATCCTTATCCTAACAACATTGTTTAAATATGCTTATGTAACACCCGCGATTTTAGCTATTAGTTTTTAATAATATTTTATTATTACTAGTTAGCCTTAGTGTAGTCTTAAAATAGGATTTTAATTTATTGGGTAGAATCCGTGTCTTTTCCGCCAATTTCGAGCCCATATACGACATCTACTCGAAGTTCCATGTGGGTAAGCCCAATATGAGAGTTGAACCTTTCATTTTTCACCCAACCAAAACAAACTCACTTATTTTCTTAGCCTTCCTCCTCATTTTTCAGCTTCACTACTGCAGTATAAACTCGCAGGCTATATGCAAGAATGCAACCTGAGTTTAAACTAACTTTAAAAATAACAAATGACTTTATCAATTTCTGAAATTTTGTGACAATTAACTTGGAGGTGATATAAGAGACGGTATGAAATTTCAAGATTTTAGGAAGAGTTTTACTACTTTAAACAGAAATAACAACTCAAACTGTCAGAACTGGACCCTGTTTGAGACACAGTTTGTTCTATTGAAAGTAACAAAGATATAGTCACTTGGTTGACTCCCACAGCTTGGCATAGGAAGACAACTAGTTAACTTGAAAAGTTGAACAACACAACTAAAAGAATTCACAGTTAGACACAGAATTGATTCAGCAATGCCAAACAGATTCTAATCTATCATTCGCAGCAAGCACAGAATGATGACTAGGTTTGATTCAAACTACATACTTAATCACAAGTTTGATAGTTGAGAATTGATTTCCTAAAGGTTTGTTTTTCATTCATTCAAATAATTTGCATGTTACATTGTTCAACTGGCATGTTATATAGGCATTACAAAAGATTGATGACCCTAGGATGCAAATCTCATCTAAGGGCTGCAAAGGACTCTCAAGTAACCTCTTAACATCTACTGAAAGTCTCCTAATGAGGACTAGCTCAACAGCTAAATAGTATAGACAATAAAGTAGAGAAACAGACTGAACTACAAAGCATAAAGTAGTTTTGTTGTTTTCCTGAAATGGCAAAGCTTCAATTTGTCTTTTGCTTGGTTGTCTGGCTGTTTTTCTTGGTCGTGGGACTCATCAAGGCTTCACTTGTGATCATAGAGACTTTATTATTCATGCTACTACCTGACCTAATGCAAAAGGGAGCCTCAACTAGATTGATTTTGTGAAAATACCATGTTGGACTCTTTTCTGGACTTGAACCTTGAATGCTGTTTTTCATGGAATTAGACTAAACCTTTGGAAAAATTCTCTGGGGCTTTTTTTGTTGACCTTCACATGGACTTGGCATTGGGCCAAGGTGGGGGTTGCTGGGATGACCTGGTGATCGGGCCTGTCGCAAGCCCTGGTCAAAGATAATTACCCAGACTAGGCTAACAACAAATTAATGTAATTAGGGAAGTAGGGGTCGATCCTCAGGGAGATGGTGTTTCCTATAGTATGTGAGATACTTGCAATTGGATTTTGTCTAAACGAGTATCTGGGTTTTGGGGTTTTGGATTCTAAATTAATAAAAAGCATAAACAAAATAAAAACAAATCAAAATAAAAGCAATGAAATAGATAATGATTTAACAACGATAGAAAGAATCTAGGGAAGTAGGTTCACACATGTAGGTTAACATATTGATGAAATTGGATTTAGAACATGCAAATAATTCATTGTGAGATCGTAAGAATGTTGTGTTCATCACAATCATAGATCAGATGGTCTAGCAGGCTTTTAGGCAATTTACTAGGTATAATCTACCATGTCATGCTTTGTCTATTCAATTCACGTATTTCTACCTTGGAAAAGAATTCCATTTTAGTCAATGATTTTGGCCAGAAATCGTTAACTATCGTTACAATCCAAACATGCATAGACACAACGTTTTAAAGGCACAATTCCTTTATCCAATTTTCATCTTTTAATTAACCTAACATGGCTACCCTACACCCTAGAAAGGTGACTACTCACTCATAATAGTATTTAGATCTAGATTGATTTTAACAATTAAAACTAGGCTAGACATGTTTATTGATTTTTGATATTATAAGATGAAAATAACAATTCTAAATCAACGATCTAATGAAATAAAATGATTACAACGGTATTTAAATTGAATCTAAGGCAACATGTAAAGAAAACAATGATCAAATAAAAAACATAAAGAACTTAAACAAAAGATAAAACAGAAATACCTACATGACGATCAAATAGCGATAATGATGAAATATAAATATCCAAATAGAAATTTCCTTGCATATCTTTGACGATCCATGTATTACAATACTTGAATAATGTAAAAGAACTAAGAACCAGAAGTTTTTATTGTTTATAAACTAGAAAAATAGGCATAAGAGAAGATGGAGATCTAAACATAAAAGGAGAAATGTAAAAGACGATTTTTAAGGGAAAATGGAGGCTAGGGTTTCTAAGACTATCTAGGGTTATGTAAAGAGAGAAGTGAGTAGAGAAGTGTGTATTGTTGTGGCTGCCTACTCCTTTATATAGGCTAGGTGTCGTGCAAAACAATCCATGCATTCAACATATAGGACAAAAATTGGGAAGTCGAAGCATTGGTACATAGAACCACACAAATCCGATCGGATTTGCCATGTACCCGATCGGGTTTGTGGCCTCCTTCGAGTTTTGACTTTTGTTTCGTCTCCCTTGGCATTTGACTTGACTTTCATTATCCCCATTGACCTTTTGAGTCGGGTTTGATGATAGGATTTGAGGTAGAAGGTCGATTGCTTTGCTTATTTGATCAATCTTTTGACAACCGCGAGATCGTCTTTACTTCTTCTTCCATTTGAATCAGTGAACCTTCTTGAAATGCCTTTGACTTGGTCAAGCTTGCTCCTTCAAATCGTCGGGTTCTAGGCAAATGCTCGGGAATATAGAAAAAGGGCGTAGAAACGTCACTTTCCCTACAAAACAGGTTAGAACATAGGAATTCGCCTAGAAGACGATATTAGCTCATAAAATGGCTTAACAAAGCAGAAATGACATACAAAACCGAGCTAAATTGGGGGTTAAAATCATACAAATATTCACTTATCACCTGGTGAATCTCTTGGGTTGTTGGAAGTTGACTGGTGCAGCCTGGGGTTGGTCTGTTTATGTTGGATTGTTGCTTGTACTGGCTTGGCTTGTGTCTTGGCCTATGTCTCTAGATCTGTCTTGTCTTGGCTTGATCATGGTCTACTCAAGGTGGCCCCTTGGATTAGCTCCTGCTGCAGCCTCCCCATGTTGAAAAGGGCTTGACCGTAAGCCTGGTTCCTCTTCATCTTCTGGCTCTTCATAATAGGGGCTATCCTTTCAATGACTTCAAAAGGACCATCAGCTCTTTACTCCAACTTGCTCTTCCTCTTTGATGTAAACCTCTCTTTTTGTGAGGTGGATCCAAACCAAATCACCAAGGGCAAACTCGTTCTTGCGTCTAGGGGCTTTGGCATTCCTCTTGTATGTTTCATTAGCCTTCTCAATTTGTCTCTTGACAGTTTCATGTAGCTTGATCATCTATTCTATCCTCTTCTTGGCATCAAAGTTCACTTCTTCCCTGGGGACAATAGATAAATCAATAGGCATTAGTGGTTTAATACCATATACTACCTCAAAGGGGTTGTGGCTTGCGGCAGAAGATAATGCTCTGTTGAATTCAAACTCAGCCTGTGGTAGTTTCAGATCTCAGTCCTTCAAGGACTTGCTCACAATGCACCTCAGTATTCTTCCCAATGTCTTGTTGGTCACCTTAGTCTGACCATCTGTCTGTGGGTGGTGGGATGTACTGAATAAGAGCCTGGTGTTTAGTAACCTCCAAAGTGTCTTCCAAAAATAAATCATAAACTTTGTGTCCCTATCAGACACAATTGTCTTAGGCACCCCATGTAACCTCACAATCTCCCCTAGATACAACTCAGCAACACTAGCAGCATCCTCAGTCTTCTTGCATTCTATGAAGTGAGCCATTTTGCTGAACCTATCCACCACAACCATCATAGAGTCTTTCCCTCTTTGAGTTTTTGGTAATGCTACTATGAAGTCCATGTTGACATCTTCCCAGGGCCTATTAGGGACTGGTAAGGGTGTTTAGGACCCTGCCTGAAATGAACTCTTTGCTTGCTAGCACACTGCACACCTCCTAAGCACAATCTGAACATCTTCCATCATTTTTGGCCAATAAAACTGATCTTGCAGGATGTCTAATGTTTTATGAACTCCAAAGTGTCCTGCTAGACCACTAGCATGTACTTTTTGTATCAACAGGTTCATGTAAGAGCCTCTAGAAACACACAACTTGTTTCCCTTGAATAAGAATCCTTTCTGCAGGATGTAAGGTGAATCCTGGGTCCTTGTTCCCTCACTCTGAGATAACTAGTTTTCATAGAAGTCAAGGTCATCCTTGTCTAACTCCTTCTTGAATTCAAACCCTAGGACCTTCTGCTCCATGACTGATAGTAATGAATACCTTCTTCACAAGGCATCTGCAACAATGTTTTGTTTGCCTTCTTTGTATTGTCTTGCAAAGGTGAAAGACTGAATGAACTTCACCCACTTAGCATGCCTATGATTCAATTTGTGATGGCCACTGATACATTTAAGAGCTTCATGATATGAGTGTGGCACAAAAGGCTTGGGTTTAAGGTAGTGACTCCAATGTATAAGAGCCCTGACAAGAGTATAGAATTCCTTGTCATAGGTAGAGTAACTTAGCTTGGCTCCATTCAACTTTTCACTGAAATAGGCTACATGTTTCTTCTCTTGAAGTAGGACAACCTATATCCCTACACCACTTGCATCACACTCCACTCCAAACATACAATTGAAATCTGGTAACCCGAGGACATGTGCATCACACAAGAGCTTCTTGATGTGCCTGAAGGCATGCAGAGCACTCTCAGTCCACTTAAACTCTTCTTTATTCATGCATTCAGTGATGGGAGCAGCAATAGCACTGAAGTTCTTGATAAATCTTCTGTAAAATGAAGCAAGGGCATATAAACCCCTCACTTCTGTGATGTTCTTAGGAACTAGTCAAGACTGAACAGCATCAACCTTGTCTTGATCCACAGAGATTCCCCTTCCAGATACCACATACCACATACCCCAAGAACTTAACCTCATTAGCTAAGAAATTACACTTCTCCAAATCACTTGCTATCCCTCAGTATTCTGAACACATCTTCAAGGTGCCTCAAGTGATCTTCTTGAACTACTGTAAATCAATATATCATCAAACTAAACAATAACATACTTGCCCAAGCATGGCCTTAGCACTTCTGTCATCAGTCTCATAAAAGTGCTGGGTGCATTTGATAATCCAAATGGCATTACAAGCCACTCATAGAGCCCATGCTTTGTTTTGAATGTTGTCTTTCATTCATCCCCCTCCCTGATCCTCACTTAATGGTACCCTTGCCTGAGATCTATCTTTGAGAAGACTCTGGACCCACTCAATTTATCCAACATATCATCCAGTCTAGGTATGAGAAACCTGTATTTGACTGTGATGTTGTTTATAGCTCTGTTGTCTATGCACATTCTCCATGTGTCATCATTCTTTGACACTAGTAGAGCTGGCACAACACAAGGGCTCAAAGTCTCTCTCACAAAGCCTTTATCCATAAGCTCATCAATTTGTTTCTGCAGCTCATGAGTTGCTGTTGGATCACACTTGTATGCAGGCCTATTAGGGAACATAGATCCTGGCACAAGGTTAATCTGATGTTCAATCCCCCTTATGGGAGGTAGGCCACTAGACATCTTTTCAGGTGTTGGACCAATTTCATAGTTTTGATAATGACATGTGTTTACGTAATAATATGTTTTACTCGATATATCATATGCGTGTAATTGTGTGCTTTAGTCTTATTATAGCTAACAACAATTATGAGAAGAAAGATCAAAGCTAGGCATAACTTTGATAAAGTCTGTGAGACAAAGTTATAACAACTTCAGGAATAACTTTGGAAGTGAACATGGAAGTTATAGCTAACCAGGCATAACTTTAAAGAAAATCGCTTCAAACAAGATCTACCTCGAACAACACAAGACTCGAGATGGAGGGTCTTTGTGATCAAGATGAAGAGATGATCCGTATACTGAAGATCTTTGTGAAGATTAGATAGTATAGGTCGTCATTCGGTAACTATTCCATTCAAGAGATTTTATGTTCAAAGTTATAGCTTTAGCCTATGACTTTGGATGATAAAATATTGATGCATGATTTTGGAAATAAAATGTTTTGAAATGTTTTCAAAAGTGAAAGAGTATTTTTATATTTATCAAAAGTTTTATTTGAGAATATGTTTATGAGATTCTATTGGTTAGTAATACAACTTATGGGTTGTCATGCTACCTAGGGTTTCTAATATATTCTATCTCAATTTGTTGTTAACCTAATTAGCCCACCTAGTGTTTGAGCCACCTAAGGTTTTGTGAAACCTAGTGTTTGTGCCACCTAGGGATGCGTGCCTCCTAGGGTTTTGTGAGCTAGGGATTTCGGCCAACCTAGGTTGTTTTCCCTTGTTTACCTAATCTAGGATTCTACTATATCTTTACAACAATATTTTGAGATATAAAGATAAATATATTTCTATAAGATAAACCAAATGATATTTTGAGATAAAGATATTTCTAAAAGAGAAGCAAATATTATTTTATGGTATTAAAGATAAAAATCTTTCTTAAATATTATGCTAGGGTTTTAGATCTACTATACTTCTATTACTATAAATATTCCTTCACATATTAATGGGAAAAAACACGAAATACACGAGCAACTACACGGCATATTTACATACTTGTGTTGATTTTCCAAAATCGTTTTAAAAGCAAACCTTTGAGCAAATATTTATTATTTTTAGAGTTTGTTTTTCAAAAGATTCGTGCATCAATTATTATCAATCGCTTGAGTGAAATACGTTATTGGATAATAGTACATCATTATAAGCTTACAATTCTTTAAC
Organism: Heliosperma pusillum; assembly: GCA_022085475.1. Classification (NCBI taxonomy): domain Eukaryota; kingdom Viridiplantae; phylum Streptophyta; class Magnoliopsida; order Caryophyllales; family Caryophyllaceae; genus Heliosperma; species Heliosperma pusillum. Next base: position 22,511 of record JAIUZE010005942.1, read on the forward strand.
GGGAATCTGTGTGAGTTATATTGTACTTTCTTATTAGCGTAAGATAGTAAAGAGTATTTAGCGATACTCACCTTGAGTTATAATCATAGTGTTGATTATACGAGTGGGTTGATAATTTTTGTAATCCGTAGAAAGGTACTAAGAATTATTAATCGAGAATAGTGGACGTAGGTTTCAACGTGTGAAACTGAACCATTTCAAAAATTGTGTGCCTCTCTCTTATCTCTTTACTTTTCGTTATTTCGTTATTTGCGCTTACTTTGATTAATTAATTAGTTGATTTTAATTCATAAGATCAAATAATTAATTGTATATCGTATAAATCGAAAAAGTGGGGCCAGTTTTTAATACTCAATTCACCCCCCCTCTTTTGTATTCGTTCAATAGACTCTACAATTGGTATCAGAGCCTCGTGCTCTTGATTGCCTTACAGCAAGGAGTCTGATCCATTTATCCTTTTATTTTTATTTATTTTCCGCTGCATTTAATTTTATTTTAATGGATTCCAAACATCTGAAGTGTCCCGTATTCGATGGAAAGAACTACAGTTTATGGAAAAATAAGATGACCCATTTCATAAAGGGTAATGATTGGGAGTGTTGGCTAATCATTAACAATGGTCCTAATAAGATCATGCTTGGATCTGCTACTTGCACTTCCATCGAAAAGAAAGAAGATGACTATGTTGAGGCAGATTATAAGAAAGCTGAGAAAAATTCAAAGGCTATCAGTCTGTTGCAAAACGGCATGACTCATACTAAATTTGATCGTTTCTCATCTAGTTCTACTGCCAAGGAAATATGGGATGGTCTAGAGTTAGCATATGAGGGAACAACTGTCGTCAAAAAGCAACGTATCGCACTACTGATGCGAAAGTACGAACTGTTCTCTATGGAACACAATGAGTCGCTTGACAGCATGTCCACTCGCTTCTCTAGTATCATTAATGAATTGAAAAATCTTGGAAAAACTTTTGACTCCGAGGAAATTGCCAGGAAGATCCTTAGAAGTCTATCTAAACGATGGAGACCTAAGGTGACGGTAATTGAGGAATGTAAAGATCTATCTGACCTATCTTACCAAGAGCTACTTGGAACCCTAATGGCTCACGAGATTACTCTTGATGAAGATGAGGCAAATGATAGTAATAGCAAGAAAGTGGCTTTACAAGCCGAATCTAGTGAAAGACAAGATTCGGATCTTGAAGATGAAACAATGTTATTTGCTAGACGTTTTAAGAAAAAGTTCTTTAATAAACCACAAGGGAAAACGTTTAACAATAACACCAACAAATCTTACAAGAAGCCAATTGAGTCAAAAGGGTCTCTTTCTAGTCGTGGTTGCTTCAAATGTGGGGATAATGATCACATGATCAAAGATTGCCCCACATGGAAGAAAATCAAAGACAAAAATCAACGAGACAAAACCCAGAAGGAATTCAAGCAAGTGATGATGGCTTATTGCTGGGGAGATCTCGACACAGAGGACGACGAGTCAGAGGAAGAGGAAGTCGCCAACTTGTGTCTAAGCAACGTCAGTCTTGACCTAATTTCTGACAGTGACAATGAAAGCGAATCCGAGATGTGTCTTGTTGGGAACTCAGATTCAGAACCAGATTCAGAAGATGACGAAGAGGTTAGTCATCTTGAACTTAAAAAGCAAGTTAAGAATTTATCTAAGAAGTCTTTAATTAAGTATTTTGAAGAAGCCTTAGACCATTGTCATGAACAGAGTCTTGAATTAAAAGATCTTAAAAACAAATTCTTGATATTGCTGAGAAAAACCAACTTCTAAAGGCCAAAGCTAAAAAGCTCAAGTCTAAAGTTATGGCAACTTCAGCTATAACTTCAGACAAGACAAATGTTGAGAAAGAAGCTCTTGAGTCTAAAGTTATAGCTAATGAAGCTATAATCTCAGAGTTAAAGCTCAACATTAAGCATCTTCAAGCCAAAGTTATTGCTAATGAAGCTATAACTTTAGAATTGAAGAAAGTCAATGAGCTTTTACAATCTGAAGCTAAGGCAAAGGAAGTTGTTATCCTTGATCACGAGAAAGTAAACTCCTTTCTCTCTCAGCAATTGAAAGATATAAAGGCTGAATTCTCTCAAGCCAAAAGTCAACATAATGAAGAGAAACTTATCTTGAACAAACGTTTCAATGACTTTCGTGAAAATTTCAAAAAGAACAATCCCTCCAAAGACTCGAATGTAGACCATTCGCCATGTGAAAAAGAAATTCAGTCTTTGAAGGAATTGCTCCTACATGCACGAAAAGTTCATGATAAGTGGGAAGGAAGTCAGAAGGTCTTAGACTTCCTTACCGAACAGTCTAACAATAACATGAAGATGGGTCTAGGTCATGAATGTTATAGTCGTAGAGACCATGATAAGTGCAAATCTACTCCTTCTGACCGTGATTTCAGAAGAAGGAAGTACGTCAATCTTTCAGAATATCTGATTTGCAATTATTGTGGTCACAACGGTCATGTCAAAGATAATTGTGTTAAATATGTCAACGACAACAAAAATCAAACTGAGTTTGTTAAAGAACATGACGTGTCTAGTGTTAATGAGTCTGAACATGAACCTCAACGTGATGAGGCTAGAAATAATGAGTTTAGATGGTTTTATGACATAGCTTTCGATTACACATCTGTACCTTCAAAATCCAAATCTTATGTGAATCAGAAGCAGTCATTTAAACCTAATGTGCGTCGTAACAATAATCACTATAATAAACCTAGACAACCCTATGTTAAGAAGAAAAGAATCGTTAGACAAGTATGGGTTAGGAAGGATCAAATACATAGAGTCACTAACCACAAAGGACCCAACTTAGCGTGGGTACCTAAAAGCTGTATTTGATTCTCTTGCAGATAATAGTGAAAGAAAACAATCTATGGTATCTCGACAGTGGATGTTCGAGACACATGACCGGAAACAAGAATCTTTTTCTTTCACTAGAGCCCTTCAACGGTGGCAAGGTCACCTTTGGAGACAACAAGAAGGGCAACATAATCGGTGTAGGTAAGATTGGTATATCTTCTTCACATGCTATTAATAATGTATATCTGGTAGATGGCCTTAAGCATAACTTGCTAAGTATCTCTCAATTATGTGACAAAGGAAAGAAAGTCGTTTTTCATTCAAATGTTTGTCGCATCATAATTGAAGGTACTAGTACTGTTATCTTAGAAGGCTTACGTAAACGGAACGTGTATATGATTGATTTAAACAAAGTCACTACAAGTTCCTTTACGTGCATGAAAGTCATTGTGGATGATTCATGCTTGTGGCACAAGAGGTTTGCACACATCAGTCCAACGATTTTAAAGAAACTCAAGTCTTGGGATTTAGTTGAGGGTCTACCCTCAATCAAATTCGAACAAGAAAAGATGTGTGACTCATGTGCCCTTTGTAAACAAGTTAGATCTTCATTCAAACCCAAACAAGTAGTAAGTACAGAGCGTCCACTTGAGTTGGTACAAATGGATTTGTGTGGACCTATGAAAGTCAGAAGCCGCGGTGGATCAAGGTACGTATTCGTCCTAGTCGACGACTACTCAAGGTATGTATGACCTATCTTTCTATTTACTAAAGATGAAACTTTCGATGAGTTTGCAGTATTAATGAAGCTCGCCCAAAACAAGTATGACAAAAAGTTAGTTTCCATTCGTACGGATCATGGCACTGAATTTGATAATCAAGCTTTTATAAAATATTGTAGGGAGAATGGTGTAGGACATAACATTTCTGCACCACGAACCCCACAACAAAATGGTGTCGTGGAACGTATGAATAGAACATTAGAGGACATGTCCCGCACTATGCTTTTGTGTAGTGGCCTTCCTAAGAGCTTTTGGGCAGAAGCCATTAGTACTGCATGCTATGTGCACAATAGAGCTATGATTAGACCTATTCTCAAAAAGACTCCCTATAAACTTTTAAGAGGGAGAAAACCGAATATAGCTCACCTTCGTTGCTTCGGGAGTAAGTGTTTTGTCCATAACAATGGAAAAAGTAATTTGAGCAAATTTGATCCACGAAGTGACGAAGCTGTGTTTGTTGGCTATTCTAATCATAGTAAAGCTTTCAAAGTTTTTAACAAAAGAACTTTGTGCATAGAAGAAAGTGTTCATGTTGTATTTGATGAAGATAATGTGCCTGAGCAAGTTGAACAGAATGAAGAAGAGGACATGAATGATCCAGACTTTCGCCTCTCCAGAGATGACGTGCCAGATAATAATGAAGAAGTTATTGAAGGAATCAATGATGAACTTGATAAATCCGCAAATGACCTTGAACAGAGAACTGAGACAATTGTTGATGATACGAATGTCTCTTCTCAAAACAAGGAAAAGGTAACTGAAGTTATAGCTGATGATGCTATAACTTTGAACCAGAACCAAGATGGTGTAACTGAAGTTGTACCAACTTCAGCTATAACCCCAGAGTCCAACTCAGGGGGAACTAATCTTGATTCTGAATCATTTGAGGAAAATGAGAGCTCATCAGATGATGATGAGCCTAGGAACTCTAAAAAATGGAAATATAAGAGTTCTCATCCTATGGATAGTATCCTGGTAAGTTTGAATAAGGGAGTTCAAACAAGACGAACGTTGAACAACTTTTGTTCATTCTATTCGTTTCTGTCCACCATAGAGCCTACCAACATCAAGGAAGCACTTGCAGAATCCGACTAGATTGTGGCTATGCAAGAGGAGCTTCAACAGTTCGAACGCAATAAGGTATGGCACCTTGTGCCACGACCTTCTAATCGAACTGTGATTGGTACCGATGGGTATTCAGAAATAAATTGGATGACTCAGGAGTTATAGTTCGTAATAAGGCTCGATTGGTCGTTCAGGGTTATAATCAACAAGAAGGGATTGATTATGACGAGACATTCGCACCAGTAGCAAGACTTGAAGCTATTCGGTTGCTTATCGCCTTCGCAGCTCACAAAGGAATGAAATTATTCCAAATGGACGTTAAGACTGCATTTCTTAACGGTTATTTGGAAGAAGAGGTTTTTGTTGAACAACCTCCCGGATTTTTGAATAGCAAATTTCAAAACCATGTTTTTAAACTCGATAAAGCTTTATATGGTTTGAAACAAGCGCCTAGGGCTTGGTACGACAAATTATCCAAATTTTTATTACAAAACAATTTTAAGTGAGGATCTGTCGACAAAACCCTATTTCTAAAATCCGAGGGTTCTGATTTACTTGTTGCTCAAATTTATGTAGACGATATTATTTTTGGTTCTACTAACAATAAATTGTGCAAGTATTTTTCAGATCTTATGACCTCAGAATTTGAAATGAGCATGATGGGAGAATTGAAATTCTTCCTAGGATTGCAAATTCAACAAACCAAAGAAGGAATAAAGATTCACCAACAAAAATATGTCAAGGAGCTAATCAGAAAATTTGGTATGGAGAACGCTCATCCAATGGACACACCTATGGTAACTGATAAAAAGTTGACCTTGGACGAAAATGGTAAGTCCGTAGATGAGACTACATATCGAGGTATGATTGGTTCTTTATTATATTTAACTGCAAGTAGACCTGACATTATGTTCAGCGTATGTGTCTGTGCTAGATTTCAATCATGTCCTAAAGAATCACATATGATTGCAGTTAAACGTATCTTGAGATATTTAATTGGTACATCTAATTTATATTTGTGGTATCCACTTGAGTGTAATTTCGATCTAGTAGGATATTCAGATGCAGATTATGCAGGATGCTCCTTAGATAGAAAAAGTACCTCTGGATTTGCTACGTTTGTTGGACCTTGCATAATTACTTGGGGCTCAAAGAAGCAAAATTCGGTTGCGTTATCTACTGCAGAAGCCGAATATATCGCTGCAGGACTGGTATGTTCTCAACTACTTTGGTTAAAGCAACAACTATGTGATTATGGTGTTAATGTTGGTTGTATGCCTGTATTTTGTGATAATACGAGTGCTATTATTATTTCTAAGAACCCAGCTCAGCATTCTCGTACTAAGCATATAGACATTAGACATCATTTTTTGCGTGACCATGTAGAAAAGGGCAACATTAAACTCCAATTTTGTAGTACTGACGATCAATGGGCTGACATTTTAACAAAGGCGTTAGCGAGAAGACGTTTTGAGATTTTGCGGTTGGAAATTGGTTTAATCAGTAGCAATTAAATTCGTCATATTTATTTCGTGAACCTGCGTGACTGGCTAGAATAAGACGAGATTGTATGACTGTGTCCGCATATTTCATTGCTAGTATATTTGTGTTTAATATAATATTTTTTACGTGAGTATCTTGCATATTAAGTGTTTTATGGAAATTGAATTATGAACCACATATTTGTCAAAAACCTATCTTATTCACTTTCCAAAATTGAGCCAAATTCTATCCATGTATTTCATGTTAGCCGAAATTACCAAATAAAATCACCCAACCATATCTTTTTATTTACCAAATTCTATCCTTACCATATCCCAACAATTAACTACCCAAGATTCCCTTTCCTACCAAAATTCAAAAAAAAAAAAAAAAAAAAAAGGAAATAGGGGTCTTGGAGCCGGCACACCCCATGTGCCAAGTACAAAAGTACTCTTCCCAATTCTTACACCTCATAATTACCCATCACTTTCACCATCAAAACACTTCACCAATTTTTTTTACTCCTTCTCCTTCCTCACGGCACCCAAAACAACAAACAAAAAATTTACCCAAAACCTTTCAACCTTCATCCATGGCTTCCACTAGATCAAAAATCTCCAAAAACCCAAACCCAAAAACTCCTAAGCCTAGCATGCCCACAAATACCTCTCCTAATCCCACACAAAAATCACCTACCATGAATCAAACCGGGTCCGGTACGGGTCTTGAGGGTACAAAAAGAAGAAGGTTAAATAAGGGCAAAGCTCGACACGGTTCCCGAGGTAACTACACGGGTTACATTCCGTGATTTTTCGCCTCAAGAAACATCTTCCGGGCTAGATAAACTACGTCTCACGAAAGATGAAAGAAAGCTCGTAAACCGAGTTGGTCAGTACGGAATACATGGGGGTCGTCATTATCCGAAGCTTGGGTTGACAAATATGCGGCTTTAGGATTCTTTAACGACTTTCTAAATTTTCAAGAATGGGAAACCGTGGCACAGTTTTCGGGTCCAGTCTATCCGATTGAGGTAATACAGTTTTTCGCTTCTGTTTCATTAACCGATGGAGTGTTGAATGCCGTTATTAATGGCCGTTTAGTTTCGATTTCCGTGACGGACTTTTGTACTTGATGATGGAATCAAAATCAATCCGAGTACGTCATGGGATGAACTGACGGACATGGCTAAGTTGGAAGTTAAGAAATACTTTGATTTTGGGGCTTCTTTGTCGAGTTGTATTTTGGCGGGGAGTGTTTCTCCAAAGTTGAAATTTATGTTGAATTTCTTATGGAACACCGTAATTCCGCGTCGGGGTGGACGGGACAAGATTGCATGTTATGAGATGTTAGTTGTGAAGAATTGGTTGGAGGGAAACCGGGTTAATTTACCTTTTCTTGTATTTTCTCGTATTTCACAAACCGCTTTTTCGGTGACCGAGGACAAGCTTTATTCGACCCTTGATCTACCCTACGGGATGTGGGTGTCACGGCTCCTTGAGTCAAAAGGGGTCGTAGATGTGAACAATTATGGGGTTACCGTAAAAGATGACATGTGTGACACGTTTTTAAAATTCATGAAGTTGGATGCTTGTGGACCGGAGTTGATGTTTTTGACCAAAGGGGGCTCGGTCGGGATGCAGCCGGTTGGGGTTGATCTTTCGGGAATCGAGTCTAGGTTGGATATGTTTATGGGAAGTGTGATGGAGCGCCTTGATGCGCAAGACAAGAAGATTGATGCGGTGATGGACAAGATTGTTCAAACCGTGGCATTGGGGTCCACTAGCTCCACCCGTGACCATGGTGGGTCAGGTGTGAGTAGTGAGTTGAGGGCGTGGATGATGGGTGTGGATGATTGCCTAGCAAAATTGGAGAGGAACGTTGTCGATAGTCGACAAGAGATGTATAGGCAAAGGGATCGGATGCAATTTTTAGTGAGCCAAGGAGGTTCATTGGTTAAAAGTGGTACGGAAATGCGTGAGGGGATGCATACTATCTTTGATGCGACGGAGGCTCTTTCCTTGAAAGTTCGAAACTTTGACGTATGCCTTACCGCACAAGCTAATCACGTGAAGTCATGCCTTGATCTTCTTACCTTTGTTTGTTTGTTTCTTGAACTACTTACCAATTCGGCTCATTTTGGCTTGTTAAACTCTATCCTATTCGGCCCACATGGCAGCTAACAATATTTTTTGTGGTTTGTAGTTCTTAATTAACATTTGACATTTGATTTTGCTTGTTATATATCGTTTTATATTGCGTATTTTGCATATCTATTTCTTGCCTTGACATGTGTTATTCTAGTCGTTTTATGTCTTTGTTCTTGTCTTTTCAATGATGCCAAGAGGGGGAAGAAATGATATGATTTGAGTCTTTGCTTAAGCTTGCTCCTTGTCAAGACTCGTTATCTCTTAAAGTCTTTCAAGTTATAACTTTGGCTAAGTTGTTATGTTCTTGCGATCAAAGTTGCTATAACTTTGGAGTGCTTTGTTGAGGGGGAACCATACTTAGTCACTTTGTATTAGAAATCATATGAGACTTGTCATCATGAAAAAGGGGGAATTTGTTGGACCAATTTCATAGTTTTGATAATGACATGTGTTTACGTAATAATATGTTTTACTCAATATATCATATGCGTGTAATTGTGTGCTTTAGTCTTATTATAGCTAACAACAATTATGAGAAGAAAGATCAAAGTTAGGCATAACTTTGATAAAGTCTGTGAGACAAAGTTATAACAACTTCAGGAATAACTTTGGAAGTTAACATGGAAGTTATAGCTAACCAGGCATAACTTTAAAGAAAATCGCTTCAAACAAGATCTACCTCGAACAACACAAGACTCGAGATGGAGGGTCTTTGTGATCAAGATGAAGAGATGATTCGTATACTGAAGATCTTTGTGAAGATTAGATAGTATAGGTCGTCATTCGGTAACTATTCCATTCGAGAGATTTTATGTTCAAAAGTTATAGCTTTAGTCTATGATTTTGGATGATAAAATATTGATGCATGATTTTGGAAATAAAATGTTTTGAAATGTTTTCAAAAGTGAAAGAGTATTTTTATATTTATCAAAAGTTTTATTTGAGAATATATTTATGAGATTCTATTGGTTAGCAATACAACTTATGGGTTGTCATGCTACCTAGGGTTTCTAATATATTCTATCTCAATTTGTTGTTAACCTAATTAGCCCACCTAGTGGTTGAGCCACCTAGGGTTTCGTGAAACCTAGTTTGTGCCACCTAGGGATGCGTGCCTCCTAGGGTTTCGTGAGCTATAGGATTTCGGCTTCCATAGGTTTGTTTTCCTTGTTTACCTAATCTAGGATTCTACTATATCTTTACAACAATATTTTGAGATATAAAGATAGATATATTTCTATAAGATAAACCAAATAATATTTTGAGATAAAGATATTTCTAAAAGATAAGCAAATATTATTTTATGATAAGATAAGTATCTTTATTAAATATTATACTAGGGTTTTAGATCTACTATGATTCTACTACTATAAATACTCATTCACATATTATTTGCAAAATACACGAAATACACTACAATCACACGGCACATCTATTTACTTGTATTGATTTTCCAAGATCGTTTTAAAAGCAAACCTTTGAGCAAAATATTTATTATTTTTAGAGTTTGTTTTTTTAAAAGAGTCGTGCATCAATTATTATCAATCGCTTGAGTGAAATACGTTATTGGATAATAGTACATCATTATAAGCTTACAATTCTTTAACGGGAATCTGTGTGAGTTATATTGTACTTTCTTATTAGCGTAAGATAGTATAGAGGATTTAGCGATACTCACCTTGAGTTATAATCATAGTGTTGATTATACGAGTGGGTTGGTAATTTTTGTAATCCGTAGAAAGGTACTAAAAATTATTAATCGAGAATAGTGGATGTAGGTTTCAACGTGTGAAACTGAACCACTTCAAAAATTGTGTGCCTCTCTCTTATCTCTTTACTTTTCGTTATTTCGTTATTTGCGCTTACTTTGATTAATTAATTAGTTGATTTTAATTCATAAGATCAAATAATTAATTGTATATCGTATAAATCGAAAAAGTGGGGTCAATTTTTAATACTCAATTCACCCCCCCCCCCCTCTTTCGTATTTGATCAATAGACTCTACATCAGGGAACAGATCTTGGTACTTGTTTATCAATGGCTCAACCTTTGCAGGTACCTTAGCCTGTTCATTCTCATGAACCTCCTTTGACAGTAGAATTAGAATTGGCTGTTCCTCCTTGAACTCCTTAACCATAACTGCTTCTGATAAGAATAAGTCTCTACTTATGTTCTTAGACATGTTAGGACTTCCATAATTTTTCTGATTAGGTGGTAGGGGTGTTAGGGTGATCTTCTTTCCCCCATGCCTGAAACTGTATGTGTTCTCCTTATCTTGGTGAGTTGTGTTTCTGTCAAACTCCCAAGGCCTCCCCAATAGTAGGTGGCAAGCATCCATGGGAACCACATCACACATTACCTCATCCTTGTATACCTTCCTAATGGAGGATGGGACTAAGCACTGCCTGTCAACCCTCACCTCCGCCCCTTTGTTAAGCCATCTCAGTTTGTAGGGGTGTGGGTGCTCTTGAGTGACTAAGTTCAGTTTATTCACCACGATGATGAAAGCCACATTAGTACAGCTACCTCCATCAGTAATCAAATTGCAGACCCTCTCCTGAATTGTGCACCTACTTCTGAATATTAGGGATCTTTGGTCATCTTCCAATGGTGCTTGTTGGGAATGCATGACTCTCCATAAGAGTAAGTTGTGTCATGTATCTGGTATAACTAAGTCCTGACCTGGTCCCTCCTCAGCTGTTACCTCCTCTAAGACCATGCTCTTATCAACCTCATACTCAACCAGCCCCTCCATCTCCCATTCTTCTACCTCCATGACTGTCATAGTCCTTTTAGAAGAACATTCCTTCCTGAAATGGCCATAGCCTTGACACTGGAAGCAGTTAATCTTGTTTTCAGTTAGGGTAGGGTTAGGTTTGGGGCTCACAACTCCCTTTCCCTTGTCTGTGGTGGACCGGGTTGTTGTTTTAGGGGTTTCTCCAATCTTAATGCCACTGTAGGGTCTGTACATAGGTCTATTAGCAGTTTTAGACACAGTGGGTTTGGTTTTTCCCATCTTCTCAACCCTTAGTGTAAGGTTAACAACATCATCATAGAACCAAAAGGGTTGCATCCTAAGCTTAGTAGCAATGTTCCTATCTAGGCCCTCTAAGAACCTAGCAATTCTTTGTTCTGGCTTTTCACCGACCTCACACTGCAGCGTTAACTGCTCAAAGTCTCTTAAGTAGGCCTCAACATGTCTCTCTTGTTGCTTAAGCTTAGACAGTTTAATAAAAAAGTCTTGGGTATAGTCCTTGGTGACAAACTTAATCAACATTTTCTTTTTAAGTTTGGACCAAGATCTGATCTAAGGGGTTCTTTCCCTTCTTTAAGCCTTTGGTGTTTCAGATTATCAAACCACAAAGAAGCATAGCCCTTTAACTTTACAGCAGCAACCTTAAATGACTTAACATCATTGTAGCCTTTATATTCAAACACCTACCTTTTCAACATCCTTAATCCATTCTAGTAAGTCATCAAGATTTAAACTACCAGAAAGTTCTGGGATTTCTACCTTGAGATGCTTATTAGCGTGTTCAGGGACTTCTTTATAAGTTCTATTGCTTTCTCTTGAATCTGACCCTTATTCCTCCTGTAGGGGTTGACCTCTTCATACTCCCATGTGGCCACGACCTCTGCCTCTGCCTCTTGGAGGTGGTCTTCCTCTTGGTAGATTTGGAATGTTGTTCATGACAGTGTTTAGAGCAGCTAGTATTACATTGATAGTTCCTGCTAACTGGTCCACCTTCTTCTCAATTCCTAAAAGTCTCTCTTCACTCATTGGGATGTTTTTGTATTTTTAAAGTAGTTAGGGTATAGTAGACTCACAATAACTTTCAACCAAACCTCTGATAACCAATTTGCAGCGTAAACTCACAGGGTATACATGAATGCAACATGAGTTTAAACTAACTTTAAAAAATAGCAAATGACTTTATAAATTTCTGAAAATTTGTGATAATTAATTTGCAGTGTAAACTCACAAGGTATGCAGAAATGGACCCTTTTTTAGACACAGTTTGTTCTATTGAAAGTAACAAAGATATAGTCACTTGGTTAACTCCCACAGTTTGGCACATGAAGACAACTAGTTAACTTGAAAAGTTGAACAACACAACTAAAAGAATTCACAGTTAGACACAGAATTGATTCAACAATGCCAAACAGATTCTAATCTATCATTCACAGCAAGCACAGAATGATGACTAGGTTTGATTCAAACTACATACTTAATGACAAGTTTGAGAGTTGAGAATTGATTTCCTAAAGTTTTGTTTTTCATTCATTCAAATAATTTGCATGTTACATTGTTCAACTGGCATGTTATATAGGCATTACAAAATATTGCTGACCCTAGAATGCAAATCTCATCTAAGGGCTGCAAAGGACTCTCAACTAACCTCTTAACATCTACTGAAAGTCTCCTAATGAGGACTAGCTCAACAGCTAAATAATATAGACAATAAAGTAAAGAAACAGACTGAATTACAAAGCATAAAGTAGTTTTGTTGTTTTCCTGAAATGGCAAAGCTTCAATTTGTCTTTTGCTTGGGTTGTCTGGCTGTTTTTCTTGGTCGTGGGACTCATTAAGGCTTCACTTGTGATCATAGAGACCTTATTATTCATGCTACTACCTGACCTAATGCAAAAGGGAGCCTCAACTAGATTGATTTTGTGAAAATACCATGTTGGACTCTTTTCTGGACTTGAACCTTGAATGCTGTTTTTCATGGAATTAGACTAAACCTTTGGAAAAATTCTCCGCGGCTTTTTTTGTTGACCTTAACATGGACTTGGCATTGGGCTAAGGTGGGGGTTACTGGGATGACCTGGTGAACCTCTTGGGTGGCTAGAGGTTGACTGGTGCAGCCTAAGGGTTGGTCTGTTTCTGCTGGACTGTTGCTTGTTTGATGTTGCTTGTGCTGGCTTGGCTTGTGTCTTGGCCTATGTCTCGAGTTGTGTCTTGTCTTGGCTTGATCATGGCTTTCTCAAGGTGGCCCCTTAAGTTAGCTCTTGCTGCAACTACTCATCTTTTCACGTCCCTGTTAAACTATATTCACCATTGAAGCTCTACAACCTCTCAAACCTCAAACTCACATAGCTCCTTCATCTCTCATTCAATTCTTCTAATTTTTGGTCCATTTTTTTTCTCTTTCCTTCTTCTCTACCTTTCTAGGTATGAAATATGTAATCTTGCTCATGTTTCTTTTTCCCATCTTTCTCAAAGGTGAGTTTTCCTCATATTTTTATGCTAATTTGTAGGAGGAGAATTGCAAGATCCGGATAGGGAATACTTCTTGGTTGAAGAAGAGTTACAAGATTGAAGAGCAAAGGTAATGTTGACGGGTTACTCGATATCAAATTTTAATGTGTTTTCAATATGTTTTAGGGTAGTATTCATGATAAAGTTGAAGTATTAGTTAGTTCTTGATATGAATTAATGGTCTTACATGTTGAAATATTGAATTATGTTTCATATATCTTATTATGGTGGAAATTAGTGTTTGATGTATTAATTCTCCTCTTTATTGTATGAAATGCTTTAAAGAAACTAATGATTGTTTAATTAGACCCTTTACATTTATGTTGGATGTGTTAATACCCATATGTTGTGTGGAATGATAACTTGTGATGGTGTATGTTGATAATTATAAATGGGTTTGAGTTTGTTTGTTTGAATGGTGTTTGAGATAATTTTCAGAGTATTGGAGCCCTAGCCGGTCAGCCGACCAGCTGAGAGCCCCTTGTAACTTTCCGTTTCGGTTGTTTATGGGTGCCAATGAAGGGTAAGTCCCACGCGGCCGATCGACCGCCGGTAGGAATACCGGCTGGGAGTTCTTTGTATGTTACTTGTACAATTTTTAAATGGAGTGTGAGTCCCAGTCGGTCGCGACCGGCTGGGAGTACCCTGATGTTGTTAACATTTTTGAAATTGAACCCCGAGTCCCAGCCGACCATCCGGCCGCCGGTGGGCCACCCGGGTGGGAGTCCCCTGAATCTTTTATGAAAATGTTGAAGTATGCCTTGGTCCCCAGCCGCCAGTCAGTCGACCGGCTGGGAACCCCACGTGTCTTATTTTGGGAGTTTTGGTTTGACTTGGTCGCCCAGCTGACCGGTTGGGGACCCCCTGTAATGCCTTCTTCTTCTTTTCTCATGTAAATTCATATGCAACGGTTTGTATGGTTTGTTTACGTTATAATCTTATAAAATGACTTAGAATATTTATATAAGAACTATATCGTATCTCACATGATTTATTCACATGTTTGGTGACAGTTTGGATGGTTGACTCATTTGGGTCTTGTATGCCTTGAGTAGTAGGTTGAGTCTTTGTCATTGGATGATAATGAACTCTCATTTCCCGTTTATATCCTTATACTCGTTAAACTTTATGTCGGATTGATAGAGGTACATTTTATTTTATGTCAGTGGGGATATGACGACGTTGTTCGGAGGCAAACGTTAGCGTTGATCGAACTGGCCGTCAAATGTTGTATCCTTACAAGGTGGTGTCATTGCATGTAGCGTACTAGCCTGACCTTTGTTTGATGTCTCATCTGCGTTGGCCGTACTGTCGGAGTATGAGTACTTATTATTGTGACAACCTTTCTTGTTGGACGTACTGCCGGAATTAGTATGCTCATTCTCTGTCTGCCTCTACCTGTTGGCCGTACTGCCGGATTTGGGGTACTCGACTTTCGTCTTGTTGACCGAGTCTTGGATGTGTGCACAGCCACATGTCAAATCGGGTAAACGTCTTGTCCCGAGAGTGATAGGCTATCGCACACATAATCAAAGATAAATACCCTAGACACAAATGAATGTAGTAATAGGGGTCGAACACAAGGATACGGGAGTTGCTATACAAGTTTTTATGGGGTGAATTCTATCAACGTCTGTTATCGATTGGTTTGTGGGTTTATGAAACAACAATAATAATAAAGGAAGAGTTTAAGGAGGTCGGGTCAGACATGAAAATTATGTAAATGCTCAAGTCAAACTAGGAAACTGATGATAACGATAATTGTTTAGGCTAAAGACACCCACCTCTCGATATTAGTGTCAACTATAGATCGGGTCCTAACGAACTCTCGCTTTGGCTAGGTCGATATACTAACAGATGCTTAGTCTAATTCAATTATGTGCCTCTCGACTTATAGGAAGAATTAACGAATATAATTAAGGATTGTGATCAATAATCAAAGACTAACAATACAATGCAAGCATGTGATAGAAACAACTATTTGATATCATAACATCTCATTTCAACAATTGCAAATATTATTTATGCATGGCTTCCCTAATTCCCTAGACAAACTAACTACTCTTGCATAATGATAACTAATCTAATGACAAATGATAAGCAAAAATGATAACTAACTAATAATGGAAATGACAAAGGAAATAACAAAACAATACAAGAAATAGAATTACCTCAACAAAGGAAATGAAACTTGGAATTGAAGAACACAATGGAACTAATTAACTTGCAAATGAACTTGTAATATAAATTGAAATACTTAAATGTAACAACTAATGGAAACTAAACTATTCTAAACCTAATCTAATGACTAATGACATTATGTAAAAGAGTGTTTTTAGAGTGTAGAATGATGTACAAGATGATGAGAAAGATGTCCCTAAGTGTCGAGGCCCCTCTCCTTTATATAGGGAGAGGGACTTGAAATGTATGCATTCACAGAGCCCAAACCCCGATCGGGGAATGGAAACCCCGATCGGGGTTTCACTAATCCGGCTACAATTGCTTAATTACTCCATTAAATGCTTGAGGAATCCTATGCTATGTTCTTAAGCTCCTTAATTCTCCGATTAATTGCATAGTTTGGCATCTCATGAGCATCCAAAGAGCATCCCTATGTTGAGTTGTGGACTCCTTAAGTTGGGCTTCATTTTGGTTTCTCATTTGTACACCAAACCATTTTACAAGTCCTCATGCTTGGGCTTGTCATTTCATAGTATCCTTGCATTGTCTATCTTGCTTTCATTTTAGCTTAGTGAACTTTGATGCTTGCTAATGTTCTAGGAAAAAGCCTCTAAATGCTTAGTTTCCTACAAAATGTAACATACACAAGCAATACACCTAGAACACGTAATTAGCTCACAAATATACTAAACAAAGTATAATAATCAAATAAACCGAGCTAAACTAGGGAGTTAAACTATATATAAAATGGACTCATCAAACTCCCCCAAGCTAAACCCTTGCTTGTCCTCAAGTAAGCACACAATATTATGTATGACAAGGACAAGGGTGCGAGCAATAATCATCCCATCCAAATGCAATTCCCGACTAGTAGCTTTAAAGTACGATGAATCAAAACCCCGAAACAACTTGGGCATATGGAAAATGCAATACATGGATGAGATTTATACGACGGCGTGGTATTAAGGACTTCACATGGACATTTCGACTCTTGCATGATCTTTAAATGACGTTGGACTTCTCACGGGATAACACTCACACACATGAAATGAACATGACAAATATATGTGAATGACACTCTCCTATCTACGACTCAAGAGAATGCGCCCGCAATCTAGTATGGTAAACATTCCAAATCCCACATGACAATGCTAAACACTACAAGAAACAAGTCTCCCACCGACCGATAAAAATGGTCGCTAAGGAGAGAAATCGGTCGGTAAAAGCCATTACCGACCGAATTTTCTAACTTACCGACCGTCAAAAAACGGTCGGTAAAAATGGTCGCTGATATTTTTTTACCGACCGATATATTCAGTCGTTAAATTACCGACTGCACAACAGTCGGTAGATTCTAGACTCGGTCGCTACGGTGTTTTGTTGACCAGTCAACGAAATCTATCTATTCGGTCGGTAAGCTTATTTCGGTCGGTATTTACCGACCGACTTTCGGTCGTTAATTTAGCTTTTCGGTCGGTAAGTGCTAGCTAGCTAATTTCTAGATTATTTGTTTCCCTTGTGCTTCTTTGACTTTATGTCTGCCACTTTGCTTCTTTGACTTTCTATCCCAGTAAACCTTCAATTCCTTACATTGATGAGCACAATTATTATTCATATTATTTTTGCTTATCTTTTATGGTTATTCACACAAGATCGTCTGAAACAAATGATTTGTTTATAAATACTCTAAATAGAGATTTACACTATCCAGTCCAACATGCTCAAAATATAACATCCTAAAATCCATAAATTAAATATAAGTCTACTCTAAGTCTTGTAATTTCAACAGTGATTGACTTGACTTGACTTGACGATGCCTCACCTTCATGAAATCTTCTCAAGCTTGTAGTAAATTTTTTATTTTCTAGCCGAACCTTTATCTGCGATGAGAAGTAATAGGGAAAACAAATTTAGTAACACCATTTTTTACAAACTTCGCATGTCAGTAAACTTGTCTACGACAAGGAACAAAGAGAAGAAAATGGTTGTCAAAAATTGTAACACACCTCAATGGCACAATTTGCTAATCAAATAATGATATCCAACGACCTAACCTTTAATGAATCAGGAGTATCTCATCTTCTGTCTAACCTGTGCACATTAACAAACAGAGAAACAAAATCCAACAAACATTAAGCCCTTTTTATGATGGTTGCCTTAGTAAATTTATATTTACATTGGTAAAACTACATCAAAAGCAAGACAGTTATGGAAGCATATTTAGTACTCCATTCGTCCCGGTCATTTGTTTGCCTTTTTTATTCTTTGTGAGGAGTATGTTAATCATTGACAAACAAATGACCGGGACAGAGGAAATACTTATCAATTAATAAAGTTGTCCTAAATCTCATACAATTTTTGTACAACACACATTACTAGCATTGCTTCAAATCATACCGCAATTAACTCTATAGCAGCATGCGTGAGCTCAGTTAGCCAGCGTAGCGGTTCAAATAACTCATTACCAACCTGTGAAAACCAAAAAACATTAAAACGTGATCTTGAGATGCCATTACGTCTTTCTTTGCATTGCGATCAAAACATATTCTTAATTCTCAAACACCTGCCTTGAGATTGCAATAAAGTTAAAACATCAAATATTTTTTATGAGATTACATTCCAAAATGTCTAGCACTAAAGAGCAGCATGATTCTAGCACGTGTAACGAAAAATACAAAGACGAAGGACCAATCATCAGGGTTCCATCATTCAGGAAATGATGCAAGGATGAGAATTCATCAAGCAGCATCAAGAAGCATGATGCAAGGAAAATGCGACATTTGTATCAATAACATAAGAAATACCTAGTGATAGTAAGGGTGGCTGTCGCAATACGATTCCGAACTGATTAATAAAGTTTGATGAAAACAGAAAAGATAGCAACCAACAATAACATAACCCCATTGCCTCGAAGGCTCCCGCATATAGTCTTTAATACGAAGTCGCCTTTTTAAAGACACTTTGCAACCCCAATTCTACATAATCATGAGAATTCAAACTCATCAGTCCTCACACACGACTTCATGATTCTACTGTTCCAACCAGGTTGTGTAATATGTATATAAAAATAAAAATTCACCTCCACCGTTGGCGTAGCCACAAACAAGGTAGTGGGGTCTTGAGACCACACAGCTTTTCGACAATTGGCGTCTTTCGTGATCAAAATTTGCCTGAGTTGGAAATTTTATGTCTTTAAGACCACGTAATAAAAAAAATTGAACAACAATGACATTAGAATTGACCCCACACTTGAATGATTCTGGCTCTGCCACTGCCACCGCATATATCAAGTGATTTACCTCTTTTTATATCGAAAAATGCAATCTTTAGGTATCATAATACTCCTTCCATCTCAATCATTTGTCTACCTTTATTATTTTCAATGGGATAGTTTAATCAAAGGTTAAAGCAATATTTATGGTTATGAAGGAGGAATGCGATTGAGTATGCAACATTTTCACCTCTTAATATCATGATTATAGCAATCAACAAAGTTTACAATTGAATCAACCAAATTACAGAACAATCAACAAGCATTAGCCAGTAAAACAATATGATTAAACTGAAGTAGGAAAAGCAAGCACAAAAAACAAAGAACATATCGGTAGCACACAGTCATTAAATAAGAAAAGGGAAATTATACAAAAACTCATAAAAGAGAACGATTAGGGAGTTACTAAGAGAAGGTTGTTCATGGTTGCATCAGGTGGTAAAAAAAAATAAGACCACCAATAGGGATTGACCTTTTGGCAAAAAAAACATAATATTAATTGAATTAATTGTACTTTAGTCACTACATACAACTAAGCAATCAGGCTAGCAAAATCAAAACAGAAAACCCCCAATTTCACATAACCTTAACCCTAACTTAAACAATTCTAAATTTAAATTCAATTCATACTAACAAATCAACTACATGAATAATAAACCCATTAAAACAACGTACAACAAAACTAATTAAGTAAAAACCATACCTATATCAAATTAGAAATTAAATGAAAGAATAAGGAGACAGAAGAGGGTAAGACGGCGGACTGGGGTCAGCAACATGTCGACGGCGGACTGGGGTCGGCGACATGTCGACGGCAGGTCGGCAGTGGTGTGGTGGTGTAGTGTGGTGTGGTGTCGAGTGAATGAGGGAAGGGAGGAAAAAAAGTGTGAATTTTGTTTTTCTGTGGAATAGAATGGGGAAAGGGAATCGTGTGTCTGACTTAATGTGCGGATTGGTACCGACTGGCTTAATTTCGGTCGGTAAATTAAGTAAAGTGGTCGCTAATTGCTGGATTACCGACAGAAAATTTCAATTTGGCGACCGATTTATGTTCAGTCGGTAATTTACCGTCCACAAATTTTTTTAACGACTGATTTCGGTCGGTAATGGTTATTACCGACTGTTTTTCAGTCGGTCGCCATTTTCCAGTCGGTAACAAGCGCTTTTCTTGTAGTGTAAATAAGAATGCACACAAAGAAGCCAAGAGAAGAGACAAAAGAGGTTAGGGGTAATAGGTAGAAGGTGGTCAAACAAGTTAGGATATGTGGAGTTAAAGGTCAAGCTAACAACCATCCAAATAAGCAAAGAGTGCTCAAATAACCCAAAAACAATCCCATAGCAATAGCCCATTGAACCAAAGCAGCATATGGCTCAAATTAATACTTTTACAGCACAAAAATGAATTTCCCAACTCAATTACTTCATACATATGAAAGTATCATTCTCATCTCCTTTTCTTCTTTCTACTTTTATTTTCATCTTTCTTTTTCATTTTTCAAGTTTCTATCATTTATTTTCACTTTTTTTCTTTCTTCATTATCCAAAACCACAACGGTAATCAGTAATCCCGTCAACTTCACATCATCAACAATATGATAATATAAGACAAATCCCATGACAAGAGCACCTTAAACTCACCAAGATGGTTACTAGCTCAACAAGGTAGGCGATTTGGAATGTAGCTAGAAACAAACATTGGGTAGCATATAGTGAGAAAAGGCTCAATGTGGGTGATGCATGTGAGAAATTATAATAACAAGGCTTCATGTGCAAACTATTATAGCATGTCTAGGAAGAAGGAACAAATGCCATACTTGTGCTTTTTAATGTAACGCACACCAAGAGGAGAAACTACACACACCTAGATGAGACCGGGTATATATGCACCGACCATTGGAGGCTTTACCTTACCATATATGTAGCTTACCAATGTCAAGATCAAGTTTATTTTGTCCAAAAATCCATGCTTCACCCTGTAACATCCGGAAATGTACCCTATTTTTCTAGTAAAAATATTTTACGGTTACTTTTCAGTGAATTATAGCTGTAATCGTAAATTTAATTTTCCGAGTCGAATTTAGAATTTCCGAGTTCGTATTTGGAATTTCCGCGAGATTCCATGAGAATCCCGTCTTAAGGCGAGTTTGACTTTTTGTTGACTTTTCCTTACACAACTCACACTCCCTCCCTTAACCTATTTTTCATTCAACACAAACACAAACACATTTCTTCTTCCTTAAGCAAACAAAACCCTTGCCTCCATAATCTTTTCGATCTTAAAATCATCGTAGCTCATTCGTTACTTGCTAGAATTCACGTAAGTTCGTCTCATTCTTCTCCTCTTACCTTCCTCTATCTGTATTGATATTAAAATCATCGTCTTTCTCGCTTTTCAAACTTTCCGTCTTTTTCAAGATGAATTTTATTCATCTTTTATGATCTATTTGTAGGTGGTGACCTCCAAGAATCCGACAAAGACTATTTCCTAATTGAAGAGGAGCTTGACGAGTAGTGACGACGCTTAAAGGTTACGGTGAAGGGTTACTCGATATCATTTACGTGTTTTACATGCTTTATATGCTAGAATTCGTATTTAGAATACGATTAGAAAGCTTAGGATTCATGTTATGGATGATGATTGTTGTTATTTGATGATTGTTGATAGTTATTAGAAATGAATTATGAGAATTGGAAATGATAGGATTGAATTTTTGTTGAAGGCTCTCGGGTGAATTGGTAACACATGTCACGGGCGTGAAATACAAGTCACGGTCGTGACTTGTGCAGTTTCACTGCACTGACCCCTTTTCGTAAAATGATCATATCTCCTTCGTTACTTGCTTGGTTTGGGCTTGTGACCTATCGTTGGAACCGTAAGAGGATAAGCTATCACCTCGACTTGGAATTTCTGAATTTTCATATCTAGAACTCTAGTTATGACAGTTTGAAGTGGACCCTTGTTTTAGTTAGTTTCCAAACTTGTTGTTTTGAGATAAGGTTTATGTTTCCTATTTATTATGCTTCTTAAACTTGGTCTAATGCTTATGTATCATGTATTGATTCATGTTTATCATAGTTACATTTATATAATTCCCTATTCACATGTTGTGACGGTTTTTGGTATGTCCCACTTTGAGTCGGTTTTTACAAATGTTACGGTTTGAGCACTATTTTGTTATGTGCTTTGTACTCTCATTCCCTTGGCTACCTCCACGTTCATAAGGCTGGAATGTCGGAACGGAGATGTATCCTACTGCTTAATTGCATGTGTTAGTGGGCATACGACGACGTTGTTGGGAGGCGAACGCTTTGCGTTGATCGACCCGGCCGTCAAATGTTGTGTACTTGCGAGGTGGTGTTATTTGCATGTAGCGTACCGCTTGTTATG
This sequence comes from Heliosperma pusillum, assembly GCA_022085475.1. Taxonomy (NCBI): domain Eukaryota; kingdom Viridiplantae; phylum Streptophyta; class Magnoliopsida; order Caryophyllales; family Caryophyllaceae; genus Heliosperma; species Heliosperma pusillum. The sequence continues at coordinate 44,916 of JAIUZE010005942.1, forward strand.
AGGCTTGAGCTCTTTTCCGCCTCTTTCGTGAATTGATCTACCGAATTTGGGGTACTCGGCGTCTATGATTGACCGAGTCTTGGATGCGAAACGTTTATCGCATGTCGAATCGGAACACGATTTATTCCGAGAGTCTGGCCAGGTTTAGACTAGGACCGGGTATTTATATCGTCGTCCTACCGGAGGAAATTAGTCTACATATACAAAATGTGATCGTGTATGCGTTCAGGGAAATGTTTATCTCGTGGATGCCTGTTAATCATACTTGCCATGTACACGATGCTAGTGCGTTTCATTTATCGTGAGAGATGTCGTCATTATGTTGTCGTACTTGAATGCGTGATTTCATGATTTATTATTCATGATCATTGCATGACTTGGCATGGTTTTTTTTGTCGAGTCTCAATCTTATCAAACTTATACCGCTAACGGTGAGATGCAAGCCCTAGTGAGCGTATTCGGTTGCCTAAGAGTGTCTTCCCCGAGTCTTTGAATCACATGATGGATTCGGATTTGTATTCTATATGCTCTTATCATTATTTATCGAATTGCCTATCTATTCTTATTGTAACGCACATGTATATCTATATATGCATGATTTTACTTTTGTATTTCCTTCTATGTACGTTTAATGTGATATGGCTGGGAGAACCCGGAGTTACTCCCCACTGATTGTGGCGTTCATGTTTGTCATGAATGAACATGTTGCTTGCATGGATGACTTTTTGATTATGCTATTTTGGGTTCGGGTGTGAGCTAGCGGGCGTTGTCCCTGGAAGATTAACCTCTAGTCGTTAATTAGCTAGTTTATTAAACACTTGTTCTTTGTTAACATTTTGAGAGACTCCGTCTCTTTGTTATATTCCGTACTTAGTTTGTAATATTTTGACACTCCTCGTTTTATCTATCTTGCATGTATAAAAGTTTTTAAAATACAGTATTTCCGCAGTTTACTTCACATGCTTGTATGTTTTATATTTCCGCATTCGCGAGGGTTGTCACACACCCACTATGTCAAGACATCCCCATGAATGCAAAATCCCGACAATAAATTATGATTCATTAGCTTAAAAGAACTACAATATAGGAAATGCAAGGAGGAATGACATTATGCGAAAGACAAATGGGTGGACCCAACATCAAACTTTTACTTTCAATTTTTAAATTTTTAGATTAGATTTCTCATAACTAGACTCACTAAATCCCTCCCCCAAGCTAGAACACACATTGTCCTCAATGTGTGACACAAAGATGGACAAACAAAAACCAACAAGGGGAGATGGGATGACACATGCGGAAATAAAGGAAAGAAATTAAAGAAAGCATACTAAAGTGTAGAAGCCTCCCCCAAGTTAGCTTGAAAACGGGGTAGTCCAATACAAGTAGCAAAGTACCTGCAAAAAACAAGCTACTACAAACTAAAGCAAACTAAATGTCTAAATGTCTAACTATTACAACCAAATTGAAATTGCAATTGTCCAAAAACGGTAAATTGACAAAAACTAATTTTTTCTAATGAGCATCTTTTGTCCTCTAAAAAGCATGTCAACGTCCTTAGAAGTTGATCATATTCCTGCGCATGAGCAATACAAAAGCAAATGTAAGAAATTGATAAGATATAAGCATGAAAGATCAAAGGTAAGGAAGGATAAATCTTATCAAAATGCACATTAGAGAATTCAAAGAGAACCACCGTACTACTCCACTCGTCAGCAAGAGATGGAGCATCATGCTTAAGACCATAAAATAAACCATTAGTGCACAAATTATCATTATAAATGGTCTCAAATTGGTGGTATGAAAACTCAAGGTGGTAGGACTCATCAAAAGTTGGAGGTTCATCCCACTTAACCTCTAAATTAGTAGCACTAAGTCTTCCATCAACCTTAAATGGATCAACTATATCCCATGTAAAAGGATTTGCAAAGGTTTCAAATGACTCGGGCAAAACCTCATCCCTTTTATTACAAACGGGCCCAACATCATCCATGGTAAGTGTGTCATCTACTACAAGGTCAATGGCATCAACATGTGTCCTTAAATGGTCAATTAGAATGATACTAGAGGGACTTTCAAGAGAGAAAGTAGGACCATCATCATCGTCATCCAATAATTCAAAATCATTAGGGAGAAAAGACTCACATTTGGAGGGTGGAAGAGCACAAGTAGTGATCGATCGCGAAATTTCTTCAAGCATTTGTTGGCAACAAACCAGACGCGCATGGCGTTCCTCTTCGCGTTGGGCTAGCATTTGTTGCATTTGTTGACAACAAGCAAGAATCGCATAACATTCCTCTTCGAAACCCGGCAAGGAAGGTTGTTGGCAAGCTACATATTGACATTAGGAAGCCATGAAATTAAAGAATTCCAAAGCTCATCCCCTCTCTTGTAGTAGACACAACCACAACTCATGTAAAGAGCCAATTCTCGTGTCTCAAAATCCATGATATCAAGTAGAACTTGACCCATGTAATACCAATCAATGATTTGTCCGAGGGACATGAGATAATTACCATAGTTATAAAACCGGTTAAGATAGTCATAAAAAGGCTCATCCTTGTGTTATGGGTATCGGAATCCATAGTTATTCATTATGTAAGGCCAAAATTAGATAGTTTCAATACCTGAAAAAGGAACTAATACTACAAGGAAACTGTGAGAATAGTCTTAAGGAACAAGTGTTCCTCGAGACAAAAGAAAACAAGATAAAATTCAACAACTAATAGCAAACAAAACCGTACTCCCCGGCAACGGCGCCAAAATTTGATAGGCTATCGCACACCTAATCAAAGATAAATACCCTAGACACAAATGAATGTAGTAATAGGGGTCGAACACAAGGAGACGGGAGTTGCTATACAAGTTGTTATGGGGTGAATTCTATCAACGTCGGTTATCGATTGGTTTGTGGGTTTATGAAACAACATTAATAATAAAGGAAGAGTCTAGGGAGGTCGGGTCACACATGCAAATTATGTAAATGCTCAAGTAAAACTAGGAAACTGATGATAACGATAATTGTTTAGGCTAAAGACACTCACCTCTCGATATTAGTGTCAACCATAGATCGGGTCCTAACGAACTCTCGCTTTGGCTAGGTCGATATACTAACAGATGCTTATTCAAATTCAATTCTGTGCCTCTCGACTTATAGAAAGAATTAACGAATATAATCAAGGATTGTGATCAATAATCAAAGACTAACAATACAATGCAAGCATGTGATAGAAACAACTATTTGATATCATAACATCTCATTTCAACAATTTCAAATATTATTTATGCATGGCTTCCCTAATTCCCTAGACAAACTAACTACTCTTGCATAATGATAACTAATCTAATGACAAATGATAAGTAAACATGATAACTAACTAATAATGGAATTGATAAAGGAAATAACAAAACAATACAAGAAATAGAATTACCTCAACAAAGGAAATGAAACTTGGAATTGAAGAACACAATGGAACTAATTAACTTGCAAATGAACTTGTAATATAAATTGAAATACTTAAATGTAACAACTAATGGAAACTAAACTATTCTAAACCTAAGCTAATGACTAATGACATTATGTAAAAGAGTGTTTGTAGAGTGTAGAATGATGTACAAGACGATGAGAAAGATTTCCCTAAGTGTCGAGATCCCTCTCCTTTATATAGGGAGAGAGACTTGAAACGTATGCACTCACAGAGCCCAAACCCCGATCGGGGAATGGAAACCCCGATCGGGGTTTCACTAATCCAGCTACAATTGCTTAATTACTCCATTAAATGCTTGAGAAATCCTATGCTATGTCTTTAAGCTCCTTAATTCTCCGGTTAATTACATAGTTTGGCATCCCATGAGCATCCAAAGAGCATCTCTATGTTGAGTTGTGGACTCCTTAAGTTGGGCTTCATTTTGGATTCTCATTTGTACGCCAAATTAAATCATTTTACAAGTCCGCATACTTGGGCTTGTCATTTCTCATAGTATCCTTCCATTGTCCATCTTACTTTCATTTTAGCTTAGTGAATTTTGATGCTTGCTAATGTGCTAGGAAAAAGCCTCTAAATGCTTAGATTCCTACAAAATGTAACAAACACAAGAAATACACCTAGAATACGTAATTAGTTCACAAATATACTAAACAAAGTATAATAATCAAATAAACCGAGCTAAATTAGGGAGTTAAACTATATATAAAATGGACTCATCAGAGAGTCTGGCAAATTTAGATTGGATCGTACTATCATCGTAGTCCTACCGAAAGGATTAGAGTCTAGAATCGCCTTGTCATGCTATGTGTAGATGCTAGTGCGTTTCCCTTACCGTGTGAGTGTGTCTGTGTTACTTGATAATGATATTGGCTACTTGATGATAATATTGTTTATATATGATGATGATAATGTTGATCCTCACATGCCTATAATGTTTCTATGGAACGATGTGATAATGTATGATTATATGCTTTGGTTATGTTCGTTTTAATGTGATATGGCTGGGAGAACCCTGAGTCACTCCCCACTGACTCTGGCATTCATGTTTCATATATGAACAAGTACTAGTTGGTGGGTTTTTGGGGTGGAGACCATGTGATCTAGTGGACGTTGACTTTCGACGTTTTACCTTGCGTTTAGACTCTAATTTTCTAGACTCATATTTGTTTTGAGATACTATGCCTTTTCTTTGTAGCTACTTTATTTACTGTTGGTTTGCTTGACGATTCCTCGCACTATTTCTTCCATGTAAAAGTTTTAAAAATCCCTTATTTTCGCTACTACTTTACATAATATGCTTGATTTACTTTTCGCTTTCGCGAGGGTTGTCACAACTTAGATCATTCAGGAACCCTTAAAATCAACCCCTTAAAATTCTCAAGTTTTACGAACTTGGATGACATCGCCTTGGCGTTCAACATTGTCAGATTATAGCAATAAAGTACTTTTTAAGAATGTTATGGAATTTGGAGGATATGAGATCGAATGGAAGAATCAAACTTGGATAAAATCAATGATCACGTATTTATTATTTTCCTTAAAGAGTATTTCTACCATATATATAGCCTTGGGTTCCAAGAACTCTCTCACAGAGTAATACACCGATTCCCTCTTGCACTAGGCTTGAAGTAAGAGTATACAAATGAAGTTTTGGATTGTTTGTTTTTCTAATATGATGCAAAAATAAAAATCTAGCGCCAAAAGAAATCGCGCTTAATTTGAAGCCACCTCAGTCCTACGCGGCTGAGACAAGGCACTCTAATTTGTTGAGAAGCTGGGTAAGTATGTAGAATATGACCACCCCGGTTCATCAGGGTTCTAATCATGATCGGGTTCGTGATACTCACCACACGAGACCGCAAAATGCGATTAACTATGAACATGTCATTCCGTAACATGACAACATATACTAAGTTAATGTTTATTCATTTGCATTATAACTTGCCCAAAAGCCGCAAGCTCAAAGATTACTTATGTAAGCGTGTATTAAACACTCCTAAACTCAAATTAGAACTTAATACTCCATATTTCTGGCTAGCTTGTACTCGGTCAAGTAAGGGTCATTCGACCGAGTGGTGTGGGTACTCGGTCGAGGAGGGTGCATTCGACCGAGTGAAGTTGGTGTGTCAGTTAGGCAGCCTTCTGCCTCGATGTCACTCGACCAAGTGTAGTGTGCACTCGACCGAGTACGGTTTACTCGACCGAGTGCTTCTTGCACTCGATCGAGTGCACCGGTCTGCGGGTTGTATCGAGCGGTTGTGATTACATATAATTAAGAGGTATAAACTTATTCCGTCAAAGTAATACATCACAATTAACCCTAAACCTTTTCAAAACTCTCTTAAAACCTCTTAATGATCTCTAATAATCTCAAGGCTCGGAATTGATTGCATCTTGTCTTGTGTATCGATTCTATTGGTAAGTAATATGTCTTTATGTTTAATAATCATGTTAGGCAATGTAGAACCCTAATTGAATTGGGGAAAAAGGGGAGATTCGATAGTTATTGATTGAATCATTGATTGATTGTTTAGGAAGAGACTTCGTAGAGGAACACTTTTGATTCTCATTGCATATTGCATGCGGAGTTGCTTTCAGGTAGGGTCTCCTTACTCGGTACTTTTGTATGTTGTTCGATGTGATAAATTGTTGTTGTAATTGTTGTTGGTTATTGGTGATTGTGGCTGTTTGTGATGATGATGATGGTGTTCGGAGATTTGGAGTTTGGGTGGTTACTTGGTTACTATTTTGGTAGTCCGACGGGAGACGGACCACACCTCGAGTTCGCCTCTCGTGGCTCTCCCGCCACGAGGGGGATGTGCACATTAATGTTCCGAGTCTCTCGCTACGGCGCAGAGGGAAGTTCGATGTCCAATGCTGTGGTCTGGCATCAATAGGTGGTTTTGCAGGTCAGGGTTGTAGCCTGATGCTGATGGGGTTACCGTTGCGGTGGGCCTCGGTGACTGTTACTGTTACTGCTACTGTTACTTGATGGTGTTGTTGGTGGTGACTGATGGTTTCATATTGTCTCTATTATTATATTATGCGTTAAACGATGTATGATGGTACATACCCTGTTTAATGTTTTTAAAATTGCTGTGATCCATTGGGGAATGGTGAGCAGGTGTATAACAGGTAGTTGATTGAGCTCGCATTGGGGATTGGATGAGATCGCCGCTGACGAGTCTTTGTTTCCGCTGTATTTTAGCTTATCTTAGATATTCACTTTATTATTTTTAGTTTGGAATATTGTTATTTGAGACAGTCTCAGTTGGTTTGAAACAATATAACTTTGATATATTTACACTTTGACTTAATAAGTATTGTTTTGCTATCACTTATTTGATATGTACTACCTCGGGCAAGTGAGATGGTAGCATCCCGATTTACTAAGCATGTCTTGTAAGGTTCTTTGGTTGATGAAGGTGTTACAATAACGATTCAAATTTACTAAAATTACACTTAAATGAAATTTTTTGTTTACTCATATTACAAACACTATCTTATCGATTTGACTCATTTTCCTATCACAAGAAATCATATTAAGTAATACTCCATAAGATTGTGGTTTGACTTGGATTTATGAACTTGGAGTTGCTTGTAAGGGTTTCTTTTGTGTCTTTTAGTGCCACTACACTTATTTTTGGATATACCTGATTACTGAAGATGATTTAATGAAAACGAAACCCCCCCCTCTTTAGAAAATCCTAAAAACATTTTTGAGCTTGTTTCGCATCCTCCACCTTCTTTAGTACTTCTCAATTTCTTTCTTCGCCGACCACCAGAGATGGGTTGGTATTTCAACATATCTCCGGTGATTTGCTTTTCTTGACTCTGTCTTCTACCGTTCCTCTAATATTAGCCACAACCTTATGCCTTTTTTTGATCCTTGGTTCTCATCTTTTTAAGTGTTTCTTTTGGCTGATTATTGGTTGGTCGTGCGTTGCAACGAAGTTCATCTTTAGGATCCCTCTTCTCGCTGTGAGCTTTGTCAGCGGCTAATCTTGCATGCAACTGGGTGATATTCCCCCTCCTCTCGCCTCTTCGCCCACCCTCGATAAGGTTGTCTAGCTTTTTGTTCATGTTGACGTAATCTGACAGGTTCAACCTGTCAGTCTGAGTGGCTTTTTTTTTTTTAAATTCTCAGTGTCTTTGGGTCATCCTGGTGTCCCCTTCTCCTCACCCTGATCCCCGCCATTTGATCCCTACGATGTCACCCGCTCATTATGTTTGGTCAGTATCGCTAGTGAGTTTTGTTACATGTGTATGTGGTTGTCCAGCTTTTTGCTCGTGGAGGTCTCTCGTGGTGCCTCTGTTTCATTATGCATGTCTACTAATCTTGGATTAATGTTAAATCCATGTGTGGTGTTTGATGGGGTTTTGGGATTATTCATTTTTAGCATTTGTGGAGTGGGTATCTCATGTTCGTAGTTTTCTTTTTGGGATAAGCAGTTCAGATGGATTTAAGTAATGGGAGACGATGGTGTTGGTCGTGTTGGATGTGATGGTTCCCTCGTTAGTTTTATGTTGTCCGATGCCAGATTAATATTTTTTATGTTTCTAATAATAATATCTCAATTTGAGAGTCTTTATTCCGTCTTATGTTTTAATAGAACTAGTAGTTTTTATGCGATGGTGACGGTGATGGTGATCATATTCTAGGCTCTGTTGGGTTCATACGGGTTTGGTCGTGCGGATCGCTTGTGGCCAGGGGTTTGGATGATAGAGGTACCGTAACACCCTGCAATTATGCAATAAAGTAAAAACATAGATTGCAGCGAAAAAAATACGAGATTTAAAAAATTTAAAAAATCGCGAAAGTTACTAAATATTGAAAAACCAAAACTTAGATTTAAGAAATCCTTTATATAAAATGTAACTTAAATAAAACGTTAAAGCCTTGCATCTCACCCCTAATGTCGATATGATCGTAGACTCAAAGGGGTATACGAAACACATCATCCAAACAATCCATACATACTCTCACGTTAAATGAAATGCACTAGCATCGGTACTTTGCAAGACAAGACGGACATGTTTACGCGATGAACATTCTCTGAGACCGTACGCGATAAAATTTTTGCATACACAAGACTTTAGTCCTCCCGTTAGGACGACGATCATAATACAGTTCTAGTCTAAACCTGGCCAGACTCTCGGGATGCACATTTTCCGATTCGACATGCGATAAAAATTTCGCTTCCAAGACTCGATCGAACTGAGTAAACCAAATTCGGCGAAACGGCGCGAAAGAGATCAAGCACCCAAATCTGGCTAATTGGCACGGAATGGGGTCTTATTAAGCAAGCAATTACGCTACATGCAATGTAATACCCGTAAAAATCCGTCAATAAAAAGGAAATTTAAAAATAATAATAATAAAGTATTTTAAGAAGCTAAAATCAATAAGAAATAAAATGGAAAAATTTGGTAACGATACAATTACCGCTAGTCGCTATTTAATAATAAGTATTATCGTCAAACATTAAGAATAAATAATAGTAAAATAAAATCCTTAAATAAACTCACCCATGATAAAACGAGAAAAGAACATATATAATTCTTGTGTCGATAATTGGTAAAATCGTATTGCTTTTCGAAGTAGCATAAAACACCGTTTGCGCATCTTTTTCCGTCGCGCGAAAACCCGACTCAACAACACCTGCACGAAATCCTAGCAGCCATAATAACTACTTGGACAACCCTATAGCATGCATAAGAAGTTGCCCAATGAGAAAATTGACACTCACCTTCCCCATGCATGTGCCCCCCATACTCCTCCTTTTCCCAACATTCTTCTTTTTACCTTTCCCATAACCCCTCCTATGTACTCCTCACTCTACCTCCCATCAGATTTTCATTCAAATCAAAATAACAAAAACAAAATATAGAGAGAGGGAGAGTAAGGAAGAACCGAGATAAGAGAAGAGGAAGAAGAAGAGAAAGTTAGGAGGATGATCTTGCCTAAACACAAAGTTGTTCACCTTGTAAGAGCTAAAACACTACACTTTTAGCATTTTATTCTAATTCACCACTTAATCTTGAATAAAACAAATCCTAAAACAAACTATAAGAGTCTCCATACATGCATGCAAGAACCTATGCGCATAACAATCATCAAAGTGTCAAACCCGGAGGTTGATAATTAACAGAAGATAAATCAAACTTAAACTTGTTATATTGCTGTAAAAACAATATGTGTCATACCTCCTCTTGTCTTTAACCAGTGTACAAAATTTCGTCAGAATCTCATGTGTCGTTTGTAAATGAAAAATCATACATTAAAACGTGATTCTGGACAAACCGAATCTGCATGCCCAAATGTTTGAGTCTTAAAAAGTAACTTAAAGGATTAATGAGGACGAACCCTTTTACCACAATAAATGTCAATAAATATAGAGAATATTAGGCCTTGGAATCAACTCATTTGAGTTTATAATATTTGTAATCCACTTAAAAACATTTTCTAACTCATATTTAGACCACTTGTTAAAGATCCGACCATTAGTCCATCTTAAACCTATTTCTCGCTAACGTTGTATAAACATAAAAGATGGTAGACTTAAAATAAGAACTATTGGAATTAGGTTCGTCCAATAATATTAAGTATTTGATGTTATACGATTTTTTCAATACAAAATGACAATCTGGAAAATCTGATAAAACATTGTTCACTAGATCGATAGTTGAAAACCTACCTTTTTCGAAACGACCACTAGTAAATTTAGTTATACTAAAGATAAATGCTTGATATTTGACTATGATAAACTTTAATGAAAAATATGCATGTTGGCCTTTTGTAAACTGATATTTCGACTATTTAAATACCCAAACCAACTCAAAACATTTTTTGACTCGGAAACCGTCACGTTTTACTAAACTGCGATTTCAGAGGCCTTAGGTTCAATTTTTGGACTGTTAGGATTTGACTCTTAAAGTTGTAGGACATCTGAAATAATCCAACCCCAATAACCTCATATCAATGTGATTAGCAACAAAGGAGATAAAACAATTTAAAGTTTCTGCTTTCGGCTGAAAAATCGTGATGGGTAGTTAGGTTAATATAACTTGCTTAATATCCTTGCATGCATGTTTTTTGACTAAATCAAACAATAAAAGAATTAATAAATTATCCATATACATCCCAGTCTTATGCTTAAAGCATATTATAGACTATAGAGTAGGATAGGTTAGTTAACGGAACTTAATATAATAGGAACCGTATAATTCTAGTAGTGTAAAACAAGATAGTTAAGAACCAACTTGGGTATGTTAGTAATCGATGTTTTCATTATATATTGTAGACCCGGGATTTGTAGAAGAAGCATTTTAATAACTGCTCATCAACGTAATTATAAGGTAAGGGAACATTGTCCATACATTATCTTTATACTATCGAATACTATTTGAATGTTGGTACGTTTATAATGATGAAACGGTTGTGTTGATTTCTTAAAGTGTTGTCCGTGAAATGAATGTTTATGTATTATGATTTGATTGACTGGTTGGTAAGAGAAATTGTGTTTGGACAAATCAAAGGATTTAAGTTTCTAAAACCAAAACCGTTTTTACCCTTGGAAAGGTTGTGATTAAATGTTGGAATTCAATAAAATGATAGCGATTGCTTGAAAGGTTTTGATGTTGGTTTGAACGGTTTTCGTAGAGGGGTAGGTTGTTCCCAAATTTTAAGGGACCTCCTATACAAAGCTTTTGGTGGGGGTTATTTGATCGAGTGATCGTGCCTGTCGCAAGCCCGATACAAAGATAAATTACCCAGACTAGGCTAATAACAAATTAATGTAATTAGGAAAGCAGGGGTCGATCCTCAGGGAGATGGTGTTTCCTATATAATGTGAAATGTCTCGCAATTTGGTCTTATCTAACGAATATCTGGGTTTTGGGGTTTTAATTTCTAAACTAATAAAAGGCATAAACGAAAACGAAATAAAAGCAAATGGAAATGAAAACAATAAAACAAGTGATGAATTAACAATGATGAAAAACATCTAGGGAAGTAGGTTCACACATGTAGATTAACATATTGATGCAATTGGATATGGAACATGCAAATAATTCATTGTGAGTTCGTAAGAATGATGTGTTCATTACAATCATAGATCAGATGGTCTAGCAGGCTTTTAGGCAATTTACTAGGTCTTAATCTACCATGTCATGCTTTGTCTATTCAATTCACGTATCTCTACCTTGGAAAAGAATTCCATTCTAGTCAGTGATTTTGATAAGAAATCGTCAACTATCGTTATAGTCCAAACATGCATAGACACAATGTTTTAAAAGCACAATTTCTTTTAATCAATTATCATATTTTAATTAACCTAACATGACTACCTTACACCCTAGAAAGATGACTACTCACTCATGGTGATGTCTAAATCTAAGATGAAGTTAATAACAAAAACTAGGATAGACATTTTTATTTGATTTTGACAATAGTTTAAGACTCTTTATATGGCGATAATAACGACGCTAAATTGATAATCTAATGAAATGAAATGACGATTATATCAATACTAAAATGAATCTAAGATAACATGGATAAAAAATAAAAATCAAATGGAAAACATAAGGACATTAAACAAAGGATAAAATAGAAATACCTAGGTGACGATCAACAACGAAAGCGATAACAATAATAGAAATCCCTTGCATAGAATAATCGTTCCTTGAATTACAACACTTGAACCCAACAAAGTAGATTACAAAGATTGAAATTCTTATTGATCTAAGCTAAAGTTTTGATATAGAAAAGACAGAAATAAACTAAGAACTAAAGATGAATAAGAAGAAAATGTTCTAGACAAGAGAAGAGAGGCTAGGCTAACTCCTCTTAATCTAGGTTTCTAATCTAAAGAGAAGTGAAAGAAGAGAAGAGAAGTGAAGTATGAAGAGATGTGTTGAGAAGAGTGGCTGGAGCATCCTTTATATAACATTAGGATTTCGTGGGGAAGGGGTCGAGCATTGAACATATAGGACAAAAGGAGGAAGTTGAAGCAATTTGCTCGAAGCAGCAGGGATACCCGATCGGGTACACACTTACCCGATCGGGTAAGTTGCATTCTAGAAGCTTTGACTCTCGTTTCATCTCCCCTTGCATATGACTTGACTTCCATCATCCCCCTTGACCTCTTGAGTCGGGTTTGTTGATAGGGTTTGATGTAAAACGATGAATTCTTCGCCTAACTGATTGATCTTCTGACAACTGCGACATCGTCTTTACTTCTTCTTTCTTTTGAATCGGTGAACCTTCTTGAAATGCCTTCGACATGGTCAAGCTTGCTTCTCAAATCGTCGGGTTCTAGGCAAATGCTCGGGAATATAGAAAAAGGGCGTAGAAACGTCACTTTCCCTACAAAACAGGTTAGAACATAGGAATTCGCCTAGAAGACGATATTAGCTCATAAACGGCTTAACAAAGCACAAATGACATACAAAACCGAGCTAAATTGGGGTTAAAATCATACAAATATTCACTTATCAAACTCCCCCAAGCTAAACCTTTGCTTGTCCTCAAGCAAACATAACAAACAATACCAGGACAAGGTTGCAAGCATTGGCTACTACACCATCAAGAAACAAATCTCAACATAAAGCTTTGGAAACATAATGAATCATAACCCAAAAACAACGTGGGCAAGAATGATACATAAACATGGCTGAGATTTACATAACGGCGTAGCACAAAGAATTTCACTATAGAATTTTTGGCTCTTGCATGATCTTTTGACAAATGGACTCTCACGGCACACTCGAACACTCATTGTATGTAAAAGGTGATTTCTTTATGTGTAAATGTTTTTGAGACACTCACCTATCTACGACTTATGAAAGTGTGTCCGCAATCTAATATGGTAAACAATTCAAAACACAAGTCAAAGATCTCAATGCACATAGAAAAGAAGCCGAAAGGATGAGAAGAAGGCTTTGGGAAATGGGTGAAAGGTGGACAAACGGTTATGGTCATGTGAAGGTTAGAATGAGCTAGCAACTGACCAATGATAAATGAATACTCAATCCAAACTTTCGATCAATTTCCCAGAAGACGGATAACGAAGCCTAAAAGCAACAAATTGGCTTATTACACACGAAACACAAGGGTAAACTCCTTCTGAATATTGACTTGACATTTCTTAGGAGATACTCACAACTTATTCTTTTATTTCTTCCTTTTTTTTCTTTTCGTTTCTCTTTTTTCTTTTTCTATTTCATTTTTTTTCTTTTGAACATAACATCACTTCTTGAACATTTTCGTTCTCCCAAATTCACTTTGACATCAAGGAACAAAATCTTCTCAAAAGAGCACCCATACACCATAGTCTAGCTACTAGCTCAACTGGGTAGGCATTTTTTATATGTAGCTATTATTTTGTGAAGCATTTGTATGAAGTGGCTAATTTTGAGGTGTAATTCAAAGTGAAAAAGAGTTCAAATCTTAGTGAATCATGAATGCAATGCTTATAGGAATGAAATGAGAACCATACTTATGCGTTTTGACATGACACACATCACAAGGAGAACTACACACACCTTAATGAGACTGAGTATAGATGTACCAGCCTAAGGAGGTTCTAGCTTACAATATATGTAACTTGCCAAATGTCAAGATCAAGCGTACTCATCTATAGATTCATTCCATGCCTACTGTGTACAAGATTTCCCCATGTATGCACAATTCAATGAATATTGAATCATTATCTTTTGAAAGCTCTAAGTTTGGGAAATGTAACATGATAGCATAGTAAACAAGCAAGCAAAGCATGAAAAGCATGCAATTATGTTCAGAAATTTTTAAATTTTCTCAAAAATTTTCTTTTTCTTTTATTCAAAATTTGAAAAATGATCAACTAAAATGCAAAATGGGAAAATGCAATCCCTCCCCGAAGCTAAACATCACATTGTCCTCAATGTGAGCACAAAGACAAAATATGCTGTAAACCCCGGCCAACTTGGGTCGGAGCGGTCACTCATGATAGCTCTCCAGGCTGTGTACATGGCCCACAGATCAACACGGGGCCTTTCCAGCGCATTTTGTCCTCACTCATGCACATCCCGGGAACCTTCCCAGGAGGTCACCCATCCTAAGACTACTCTCAGTCAAGCACGCTTAACTTTTGAGTTCTTTTGCATGGATGACCAGAAAAGAAAGTGCACTTTGCTGATATGAGTAGTACTTTCAAACCCTTTAAGCACTAGTCATTTAAGCCTATCAATGGACCTCTTCAACAAACGTGGGGTGTTACACCATACCGTATGGCTCCAACCGAATTGAAAGAGGTAAGGAAGAAACTTGATGATATGATTGAAAAAGGTTTCATTCGACCAAGTGCCTCGCCTTGGGGTGCTCCCGTTCTCTTTGTGAAGATGAAGGATGGTTCCATGATACTTTGTATTGACTACCGTGAGTTGAACCGAATTACAATCAAGAATAGGTATCCTTTTCCAAGAATTGAAGACTTGTTTGATCAACTAAAGGGTGCTTCTACTTTTTCCAAGATTGATTTGCGATCCGAATATTACCAAATTCCCGTTCGTGATGCCGATATACCAAAGACCGCTTTTAGTACAAGGTATGGTCACTTTGAGTTCAAGGTAATGCCATTTGGATTGACTAATGCTTCCGCTATTTTTATGGATCAAATGAACCGCACATTTAGTGAGTATCTTGACAGGTTTGTAGTGGTGTTCATCGACGACATCCTTATTTTCTCCAAGACCGAAGAAGAGCATGCTATTTATCTTAGGACTATTTTGGGTATCCTTCGTCGTCAAAAGTGGTTTGCCAAATTCTCCAAGTGTGAATTTTGGTTACCTAAAGTGTCCTTTCTTGGACATGTAATTTCTAAAGAAGGTGTGATGGTAGACCCTTCTAAAATTGAAGATGTGGTTGATTGGAAGAGTTCGACCGATGTTAGAGAAGTCCAAAGTTTTCTTGGTTTTGCTGGTTACTACCGTATATTTGTCAAAGATTTCTCAAATCTTGCAAGACCGATGACTCAATTGTTGAAGAAAGAAACCAAGTTCGTATGGAATGAAGCTTGTGAAACCGCTTTTCAAGAGTTAAAGAAAAGGTTGACTACCGCCGCGGTGTTGAATTTACCTGAAGATGGTGTAGACTTTGATGTCTATTGTGATGCTTCCAAGATGGGTTTGGGTTGTGTACTTATGCAAAGTAGGAAAGTGGTTCCTTATGGCTCAAGACAGTTGAGAGTTCATGAAGTGAACTACCCTACTCATGATTTGGAATTAGCCGCCGTGGTTCATGCTTTGAAAGTGTGGAGACACTATCTTATTGGTGTTCATTGTCGCATATTGACCGATCACAAAAGTTTGAAGTACATATTTACTCAAAAGGAGTTGAATATGAGACAAAGAAGATGGTTGGAATTGGTGAATGACTATGATTTTGAGTTGTTATACCATGATGGGAAATCTTGTTGTTGCCGATGCTCTTAGTAGGAAATCTTCTCATGCCTTGAATGTTATTTGGGTATTACCCGATAATCTTTGTTTTGAGTTTCGAAAGTTGAAGTTGGAATTCGTGGAACGTTGATTTGATTATGTTGGTGCTATGGTTGCCGAACCCGTTTTTCTCTGCGAGATCCGCGAAAGCCAAGTTGATGATCCTACCTACAAGTCTATTCAAGCCAAGCTTCTAGAAGGAAAAGCGAAAGACTTCAAGATTGATGACAAAGGTGTCCTTCGACTCCATGACCGTTTGTTTGTACCAAAAGCTCTTGACTTGAGAAACCGAGTTCTTGATGAAGCTCACCTTTCTCCTTATTCTATCCAGCCCGGAGGTGATAAAATGTATAAAGTTTGAAGCTACAATTTTGGTGGCCGAATTTGAAAGGCGATGTTGTGTCCTATGTTGGAAGATGTCTTACTTGCCAACAAGTGAAAATCGAACACAAGAGGCCTGTTGGATTGCTACAACCTTTGCATATTCCACTATGGAAGTGGGAATCTATTTCTATGGATTTTGTCATGGCTTTGCCAAGGATCGTTGGAAGTAAAGATGCCGTTTGGGTTATTGTTGATCGTTTTACCAATTGTGCCAGATTCATTCCGATCAAAGAGACTTGGAGTTTAGATCGACTAGCAAAAGCCTATGTTGATGAGATCGTTAGATACCAAGGTGTTCCAAAGGAGATCATATCCGACTGAGATCCGAGATTTTGTTCGAGATTTTGGAAGGCCTTACAAGAAGCCATGGGTAGTAAGTTGTTGATGAGTACCGCATTTCATGCTGCTACCGATGGTCAGACCGAGAGGACTATCCAGACTTTAGAAGACTTACTTAGGGCTTGTGCACTCGACTTCCAATCTAGTTGGGAAAAGAGTCTACCGTTGGTGGAGTTTTCTTACAACAATAGTTATCATGCATCGATCAAGATGGCTCCTTATGAAGCTCTCTATGGAAGAAATTGCCGAAGTCCTATTTGTTGGAATCAATTGAGTGATGTTCGTGACTTAGGTCCCGATGTTCTTGTTGAAACTATTGATCATGTGAAGGTCATTCGTGATAGAATGAAAGCCGCTCAAGACCGACAAAAATCTTATGCCGATGTCCGAAGAAGACCGTTAGAATTTGAAGTTAGAGATAAAGTGTTCTTGAAAGTATCTCCGAGAAGGGTGTTAAAAAGTTTGGTGTAAAGGGTAAATTGAGCCCGAAATACATTGGACCCTTTGATATTGTGAAAAGAATTGGTGTCGTAGCTTACAAGTTGGACTTGCCCCCGAATTTGAATAAAGTTCATGATGTCTTCCATGTTTCTCAATTATGGAAGTACATTTGTGACCCAAGCCATGTTTTTCAAGCCGAAATTCCCGAGCGAGAACCGAATTTGTCCTTTGAAGAGAAGTCAATCCGTATTCTAGATCGCAAGGATAAGAAGTTGAGAAGTAAACTGGTGCCTTTAGTGAAAATTTTGTGGAGATGTGCTAATGTTGACGAAGAGACGTGGGAACCGGAAGCTACTATGCTTATTAAATATCCAAGCCTATTCAATTAAGGTGTCTTTCTTTCGCTCAAGTTTCGAGGGCGAAACGTTTTAAAAGGTTGGGTGATTGTAGCACCCGCAAATGTACCCTATTTTTATATTAAAAATATTATACGGATACTTATCAGCGAAATTTTAGTTTTAGTCTAGAATTTAATTTCCCGTGTCTAATTTAGAAATTTCGAGTTCGTATTCAGACTTTACTCGAAATTCCGACTGAGTTACGCCTTAAGGCGCTTTTGGGCTTTTTCCATGTTTTTCCACTTACTCACCTTATATCCCCTCCCCTTAAACCCTAAACTCCCTCATTCTTCCACTTACTCCTTCTTCCTCAACAAGTAACCAAATACCTAAACTCCATTTTTGATCAAGCTTAAGATCATCACTACCCCTTCATCCCTTGTTCAAATCCGCTAATTTTTGTCATAATCTTCCCCTCTCATCGTCCTCTATCTTAATTGGTAATATAATTACCGTCTTTCTAACGTTTCAATTTATCCGTCTTTCTCAAAAGTGAATTATATTCATCTTTTGTTGTCTAATTGTAGGTGGAGACCTTCAAGACCTCGACAAAGATTACTACTTAGTAGACGAGGACCTAGACCAGGATTGAAGACGCGAAAAGGTAACGGTGAAGGGTTACTCGATATCATTACGTGTTTTAATGTGTTTTCGATGTTAGTAAACGTATTTAGGATAGGATTAGTATTCATAGAATTTGTGTTTGTCGATGATGGTTATTGTTTGTTGATAATTGTTAATGTTAGTTGATGATAGTTGATATGTGTTGATGATTATGGATGATTCTTAGTGATGTGTGATGATTTTCGTGTACATGTGGTCCCAGCCGGTCGACCGACCGGCTGGGAGTTGGCTGATGTTTTATTGGTGTTACATGATAAATTTGGTGTTAAGTAAAAGCCGACCGGCTGAGACACACCTCACTTCCTTCTTCTTTTCTCAATAGGTATATGGTCCAGCCGAGTAGCCGGCAGCCGGTCCACTTGACCGGCTGGATCATGCTGTATTTTGGATGATTTTCAAATGTAAATATGGTGCCAGCCGGGTAGCCGGCAGCCGATCACTCTAACCGGCTGGCACACGCTGCCACTCTTCTTCTAATTCTTTTCTTATACTTTCATTTATAATAGTTCGCATGGTTCGTTTATCGTATAAATTTACGTAATAGCTTTAAATATTCATGTTTAGAATATATTATATTCCATTCGCCATAGTTCGATTAATGTTGATTATATCCATCACCATAGTTGGACTAAATAAAGTTCTCATCTTATGATCTTATCACTTAAACATTAGTCCTTGTTATTTCTGTTTTTAATCTTCATTTTCATTATGGTTATTATCATTGTAGTTATAATATATTCCCTACATAATCTATCATGATAGTAGTCTTGAATCTAGTAGTAGTTGTTTTGATTTTCTTGTTAATAATTCATTGGTAATTTTGTACTAGGGATGGGTTAGCATAAAATTTTACTTTTATTCTAATATTGTTATTTTGATTAAAACATTGCTTAAATTATCTCTACTTCTTTGCCTAATCCTTATGACAAACTTAGATTTTTAGCCATGATTAAATGTTTTTACGCGTCGTCATCGATTCTAAGATCGAAAGTCCCGATAGATAGTAGGACTGGCAATAGTAGTTTCACGACTTAGTAAGCATCGAAAGAACGTTAGGATCCGTCATATAGTCGGTAATTATCCAAGAGGATTTTACCATGAGAGAGTTAGGTAATTTGAACATTGTTAGAATCATGATTAACAATACTAGGTAAAATTAGATTATATGTGAAATCTCATTCCCTAGATCCTTTTCCTTTATTTAATTTCTAGAATTTGAATTCACTTTTAATTCATAGTTTAATTGTTTTTCTATCATAGTTTTTTGTATTTACATAATAAAGTGACAAACCATATCAATTAATCGAACCGACTCTGATAGAATTCACCCCATAACAACTTATTTAGTAACTCCCGTCTCCCTGTGATCGACACCAACTTCCTTTACTACATTCATTTGTTGTTAGCCTAGACGAGAGTAATTATCTTTGATTGGGCACGCGATAAACCCCATCACCTTGCTATTGTCTCGGGATGAGACAAGGGTGGCCATTATCTTGCGGGGTTATAAAAAGGGCGGAGTGATGATGTCAGAGTCGGTGGTTTGTGTGTCTCTGTAAGAGGGAGAGATAAGGAGCGGGAGTGAGAGAAGAGTGTCACAAAAAGTTGAGTCTAGATTTTTTATTTTAATAGGTGGACTTGTTGTTGAGTGAGTTATAAGAAGGATGTGGTGAGGGAAGAGTTATCGAATCCTATCATACTTAATAAAGGACTTGATGTTTTCATTTGTAGTCTCGAGTTTACTAAGGACGGATAAAAGTTAAAATGTGGGTGTAATACTCCGTATTTATGGGTACTTATCACTCGACCGAGTAAAGCTTACTATCAGTTTATTCGGCCGAGTACTGTTGGTCTGTCAGTTTAGCAGTGTTCTGCTCTGGGGCACTCGGCCGAGTGTTGTAAGCACTCGACCAAGTGAGGTGACCGAGTACATGTTGTACTCGACCGAGTACACCGGTCTGCGATAATGTTTCGGACGGTTTGATTAAGGGTTTTTAAGGAGAGTTAAATCATAATTTTCAGTTTACGTTCATAACACAAAACCCTATTTATCTCAAAACCTCTCTCAAAATCTCAAGAACACTCTTAATCACTCAGTTCTGGATCAGATCTGTATTTGCCTTGTTGATTGCTTCGGTAAGTAACTTTATTATTTGTTTTATATGATTAATTGTAAATACTAATTGAATTGGGGAAAAAGGGAAGATCATTCGTATTGATTATATAATTGTTGTATGCTTACGGGGGGAGTCATAGAAGAGGATTTCTGAGTTCATTGCTTGTCTTGCGAAATTTGCTTATAAGGTAGGGTTTCCTTACTCAGTATTTTGTATGCTAATGGATGTGCTGAGATTATATGTTTCTTGATATGTGATTGATAATGATGTTGATGAAGTTCGGGTTTGGTGTTTGGAGATGTTACTATGGTTACCATGGTTACTGGTTTGGTGATTCCGTTGGGAGACGGATCACACCCCGAGTTCTCCCCCGTGGTTATCCTGCCACGTGGGGGATGTGCACATTAATGTTTCGGGTTTATCTCGATTTAGTGAGATGGAAGTTCGACGCTTGTGGCTGCGGTGCAGGGTTAATTAGTGGTTTTTATAAAGCAGGGATGGTAACCTGAATCTACCGAGGTGACCGCTGCGATGTCCCTCCGGTTTCTCTTTCCCTTGTGCTTGTCTTGTACATTGGTGGGTATATACGATTACTGACCCCGTTATTGTTTTACAAATCTGCTGTGATCCATTGGGAAATGGTGAGCAGGTGATCAACAGATAATTCGTCGAACTGCGCTGGGATGTTGAGCAGATCACCATATCGAGTCATAGCTTTTGCTTAGCATTTTTGGAGTCATATACATTGGTATGTTTATATTACTTTGACACTTGTTGGTTGGATTGTTTGGTCAGACGGTATACAGTTTATTTGAGATAATGTATTTGATTTTAACTATGGATATAAATAAGTAATGTTTCTTTATTGCTTGATTTGATATGTACTACATCGGACAATCAAGATGGTAGCATTCCCATGTGCTTAGGTGGTCTTGTAAGGCTCTTTGATATATGGGGGTGTTACAGTGAGGGAGTTTGATAGTGAAAATTATGTTGTGTTACTTAGGCTTCTTTAGTACCTTTATAGCCATTTTAATACAGGTCTTAAGTCGGAAAGTGTAATAACATGAACTTTCGTTTTGTTGCACTTTTGTCAACAATTGTGTAAGGTTTGAAGTATTTGGTGGCTAGTTTCTCACATGCGATTTTCGCGTCTTAAATGATTCCAAATTGTATGTTCTTTGTATATTATTTTTGCATGATAACTTAAAGCGACCCAACAAGTCAACCCGGAAGTGTCATGTCTACGCCACCAAGCCGAACTCATCACCCCGACATAATGCCAGTCAATAGTCAAAGATGGTTCAATAGCCAAAAATGGAGAGCAGCTAAACATAAGAAACCGCAGGCTGAGGTCCACACCGCAGCCTGCGGTCCCCACCTTATGCTGCGGGTCTACAAGCCATTTTGGAGTAAAATTACAGAAGGAAGCCGCAGGCTGAGGCCCATAGCGCAGCCTGCATTTACCACCTCAGGCTGCAGTTTTGCCAGCGACTTAAAGATTTTGAGGCCATGTTGTGATTTTAAGACGGCCCATCTTTGAAGATTAACCTATAAATGTGCGCCACTGTAAAAAGAGGAGTAAAAAAGAACAACAGGTATGATCCAAGCAACCTCTTAAAAACCCCCCGAATTGTTTTGAGCATTTTATTAAGAAAACTTGTAACTTTCCATATTTAATGGAAGGCCAAGCAACTATTTGGCTACAATATATTAAGTTAGGTGATGATACATTGGCTTAGATATTAGTCACTAATTGTGAGATTAAGGAGGTATATTAGGCTAATAAATATAGGGGTTGGTATTCTTGCCTGGACTTAGGTGGATTGTTCTTTGAATAGTAGGGTTACACCAATTTATCTCGTATATTAATAATCTCTTGCATATTAAGTGTTTGTCAAATTATCAAACTAGTAAAGTTTGAATCTTTTCATACTTTCATGTCACTATTCAACTCAAAACTCTCTTGTTTTACGTTAAACATTGTTTACCATGTTAAATACTCATTGTATGTTAATATTTTAATTATTATTGTTAATTGCGTCATTAGACTCTTAGATAGTGATTAGTCTTTAGTGTACTCTATCTTAGCTTTACCTTTGCCTTCTGTTGGGTTCAACCCTTACTTTCACGTACTACCTTAAATAGAGTATAGTATAGTGTTTGTTAGGTAATTATAAATTGTTAATTTGTCGTGCTAATTACCGGTTTTAACGACGCCCATCTTTAGCGTGTCATTCTCTCCAAGCTATACATTCCTCTATGTTATGCTCTCAGAAATGTCTTTTCCAGATCAATACCTAATTGCGACCTCTGATTCTAAGACTGGGAATACAAAGTTCAGCAGAGTCCGAGCTTCATCCGAGTTTGATGCATATGCACGGGGCCTTCTGCTCATGATGACTGAATTAAGTACTTTCGGCGGTTTTCCTATCACTTTTGTAGTGACTTCGAAGAAATTATTTTCCTTCAATGTCATACGTTGACCGAGACTCGCAGATTACTTTGTCAGCAACGCCTCTGGTCTGTAAGTCTTGCATCCGGCTGACTCGAGATGTAGCTATCTTGAGTAGTTGGCCAATATGTATTTTTCGTGTTTCCGTTTAATAAATTCAGATTACCATTGTCAAAAAAAAATAGCGGCTGACTTCTTATAATATGCACATGATATCCCTAAAAATGAGATTTCATGCTATATACGTGGTAGGGCAGAGCACGGATCGGATATCCGATCCAAAGTGCTAGTTCGGATCGGATATCCAAATTAGAATTCCAAAATTTAGATATCCAATATCCAAACCAAATGTATCGGATATCCAGTGTTCGGATATCCAAAATAATCGGATCGGATACGGATATCCATCGGATATCCATATTTTGGAATTTACATTAAAATTAAGTTTGAAACACGATCATATTCATCGTTTTACACAATGATTTTCTTTAATATTCTTACTTTAATGTTCTCGACATAAAATTTAAATACCACTTACATATTTCTCTTATAATTAAAACTTTTATAAGTTGTTTTATGAAATAACATTGTATTTTATCGAAATTATACAAGAAAACCAAAGATTTCGGATCGGATATCCGATCCAAACTTAACTTTCGGATCGGGTATCCAAAAATTCGGATCAGATTCAGATCAGATATCGGATCGGTTTGGATAATCGGATTTTTTGCTCAGCCCTAATACGTGGGATATAAGTGGTTTCCATAAGTACTTGTATCTTACGAATTGACCCACCCAAGTTAGTTGCAACTTTAAATAAAAGCTTAGCGATTACGATCCATCCTGAGACGGTCTAATACAATAAATTAAAAACGTATTTGACCTTAAAATATGAATCTTAAAATAATCTAATGTCTTAAATACATATGAAAGGTTTATAGAAATAACATATGATCGTCTTAAATATTTAAGACGACATATATAAATGTTATAAAATCGTGAAAATTAAATTTTAACTAGTAACAAATTATTAGTTGGGCGGAAAAAAAATTTGAATGTTATAGGTTGTCTGCCAACTGTTTGATGTCAGGTATTTTAACCCCCGGGGGATTATGCCTTCCAGTGGCGGTGTCCCTGCCAGATCTAGCCCGGTGACAAACTCAGACGGAAAGAAACACAGTTGCTCCCTACTCACTCATGTCTCGGGTGGACAGCCTGCCATCTGATCTACTATGCTCCCTTCTGATATGGAGGTAAACCTTTGATGTAGCATAGCGCGTATCTGAGTCCAAATTGCCATATTTTCTTTTGGTGCCTGGCCTTCGCGCTTCTACTCTCTTTCCTCATTTTGCCATTGGATTTTTACAAATTATCCATTTCTTTGATTATGAGTTGAGTGTAATTTGGCGGAACGGCGCCCTGGGCCATGTCTCGCCTGATTGGTGTGTATCCTGCTTCTTTTTCTCCCCTAGGCTGGGTCACAGTTTGCCCCTGCACCTTCGGAGGTGGCTGATTGGTCCTGGGTGGAGGACTGTTATTGGCGGGAGCGCTTACCCCATAGTTGGCATCCCAGATGTCCACTACAAGACTCAGCCCTTGCTCCGACCGCACATTCCGACCGCTATTCAAAACGGTCGGTAACAAGACATAGCGACCGACAACGGTCGGTAAACTAAATATCGGTCGCTAAAAATATCGACCGATTTAGAATCGGTCGCTGAAGGGAGAAGTCGGTCGGTAAACGCTTAAAATACCGACCGAACAAATTGATACAATGTGGCACCGACCGAACAAATGGAAATACCGATCGACCGTCGGTCGGTAGTTACCGACCGAAAGTCGTAATACCGACCGATTGGGGCTTGTTATTGACCCAGTCAATATGTTTTCGCACCGACGGATTTTCTGTCTACCGACGGATTGTTCGGTCGGTATTTTTGCGACTGATTTGAAATCAGTCGGTATCTAAAATTTACCGACCACAATTACCGACCGATTTTTTCCGGACGCTAAGGCAGAAAAAACGGTCGGTAAGGGGTATTACCGACCAATTTTCACTATTAGCGACCGCTAAAAACGGTCGGTACTGGACTTGATTCTTGTAGTGGTCGGCGTGTGTGACTGAATTGATGTTGTTGGTAATGACTGGCTTCCCTCAGGCCTTGGCGTGGCTCCAGTAGCAACTTGTTTACCTGACATGGTGTATTGCGCTGATTAATTGTGGCGTCCACTATGCTCCATTGATATAATATGTAGAGTTAAAGCGTATTGTAATATCGTCAATCGCATTACGTTGATTATGTGTGTTTGTATGCAATGCGAATAATTGTAAACATAAAAGAAAATTAAACAAATACATTTGGTGATGCGGAAAACCAAATGTGGAAAACCCGCTGGAAGAGAGATATGTACCCTTCTAAATCTTCCACTAGCAAATCAATGTCAGAAACCAAGTACAAGAGCGACTTGCAAGTTATTGCTAGTGTTAGGGTTTGTATATTAAGTTATGAATGATCCTCTTCTTTTTCCTCATATCGCTTTATATTGGATTAAATCCTAGTAGGGTTTAGCTTGGGGTTTAGCTTGCTTGATCCCTAAGACAACCGTCTTCTCTGGGGCTCATCTCTGCTCTCCCAAGATCTGGTGATTGCTCTTCGACCAAAGCCCACACGAGCCTTCTGCTTTAACTCCCTACCCATATTACTCATGCTACCAGGCCCAAGTTCTCTTGTTTGTAGGAGTTAGGTCCAATACTTCTACTTGTGAAATTCGGACCAAACAATGACAAATCTTGCTTTTGTTCATGTATAATAAGTTTTACTAATTACACCAAAAAGTAAAGGAATAATAAGTTTTAATAATGACGATAAATAGGGTAATGAGGTTATTGCATGCGGCATGACATAACACGAATTCTCATTTAAGACAGTGAGAATTGCTTATGAGTAATACGTTGATGGTGATGATATAGGGCACGCGAGAACTACAGTCTATACATACAATATTATAAAGGGAGGGTCAACAAGATTATGCCATAATAATATACTTCCTTGATTCTCTTATGATATACCCATTTTATTAAAATATAACTCACATATATTCACAAAATGGGTACATCATATGAGAATGGAGGAAGTAGTAGAGAATATAATAGTGGGGTAATAAAACATAAATGAACCGACTTTATTGAATTGGCTTTTGATTTTCAAAGGAGGACACCATTGCATGTACATGCATTTTAGTAAAAGGTCTTCTCACTATAAGTATGGGGCGGCACTATACTAACCACAACAAAGATGGGGATATTCCCTCATTAATTCTCCCTATTTTTATTAGACTCTAAACATGATTCCAATTTGTACCCAAAATATACTATTTTCCCTCCTATAAATACGTCTAACTAATAAGGATACATATTAGTTAAGACTTGAAGATTTCATTTCCATTTCTTCAGAAGTAGTAGTACATTTCTCTCGTTCAAAATATATCTACATACTTAATTAAACCAAGATCACAATAACAATATAAGTATAATTTTGAATGGCAGGGCTTCAATACAAATTCTTTCCAACTGATTTCTTCGTCCCAACTTTTGACGCGGTTGTTGTTGTTGATTCCTCCGTCAAATGTATGCCCTTGATTAAATCCACTCACCAAATCAACGATTCAGATCACTTGTCAAAGACCAACAAAATTATACTCGTAAATCCTAAGAAGAAGCAGCAAGCTATTAAAGTTTCTTTGTCTTCTTCTATGGATGTAACTAGGGGTGAGCAAAACCGGGTACCCGATACGGTTTTAATAACCGTATCGGGTACCCGGTTTTCGGAAGGCCAAAAATTAGAACCCGTATCCGACCCGGTTTAATTGGGTACCCGGTTTTCGTATACCCGGTTAAACCGGGTACCCGAAAACCGTATACCCGGATCCGGTTTAATTGAAAATGCTCAAACCTGTAAATCGAGTCCACAACATTAGTAACGACCAATAAATAAGATGCTTATATAGTCCACTAGGTACATTATTACAAAACACAATTACTTGCAAAGTCAGTAGGTAAAATAGCAAAATAAAAATTTGCAAAATTTCACACAAAATTTTTCACTCATAAAGTTAGTTGCGTATATTACAAGTTTCACATAAAATGATTGGTACTCAAAATTTCACCCATATAATCAAAATAGAAAACAAAATTTTACATACAACTTTTTTTTGGTTATTTTTAATCAAACCGGGTCAAAACCGTATACCCGGTTTTGATTTTCCCCGACCCGGACCCGGTACGGTTTTTTAAAAAACCGTACCGTATACCCGGAAATTCGTATCGTGTACCCGGAAATCCGTGTAATTAAAACCGTATACCGTATCGTATATTTTTGCTCAGCCCTAGATGTAACGCCTCTTATTAGGCCTATCCCAAACAAATAGTATCAAGTTTTTTTGTTTAATATTGGGTAGAGGACCAGAGGTTGATGTTATCACTGTTTTATATCGGCCTTTTTTTGTTGGTCGTGTTGCATTATATTACAAACTACAAATAACACCATTTTTTGGGTGATTTACTGATTTATACTATATAATTCTAGTATTCTACTTTCTAGCCTATGATTTTGATTATCTATAAATATAATAGAGACTGTTTGCTACGCCGTATCTTATTAATCACAGACTCACAGTACTAAGTTATAGACTTTCAAGTTTCAATTCATATAAGATCGTTTTACTTTGGGTGGTTTTTCGTTTATGATTGAGAACATACTGTTATGGATCGATCTCGTATCTAAGTACATAATCTTTTAATATCTCGTATATTGCAATTAGGAAAATTGTAATTATCATTAGTTGTATTATTTCTTATTTCCTTCTAGTATCTTGCATATATTTTTTAGGTAAATATTTTGTATTTCATAAGTTAATTGTATTTAAACAATTGTAATCAATGGAAATAACTCAAGCATTCAAACATAATTCTTACATGCAGTGGCGTAGCTATTAAGTAGGATGGGGTAGCAATGGGTAGCCATTGCTACCCCAAACCTTGAAAAGCTCTCGAGGAAGACAATGAGTCGGTACCCCAAGTACCGCTGACTTCTAGAAAAGAATAATTAAAGGAAAGGTCATATTAAAAACATAAGTTCTTCTGTGGGGTAGTGGTAAATTATGTCATGCACCCAGGAGTATGCTGCGTGGTACTCATTCCCTCATAATTAGCGTGGTACTCCTTCCCTCATAATTATTTTTGAACAATTAAATTTAAAATTTAAAAATTTAAAAATAATAAAATTTATACCATTATTCATATTTTTTATTTCTCTACGAATAGAGATCATACTTGATATATTTTGGTATTTATGATAGTTTACTCACATATTTATATCACGTAATTGACATATTCATAATAGTGAAATATTTATTTCATATCACATAATTATTTTTATTCATGTAAAATATTTTGCATTATTTGCCTTTGATAGGGAATAAAACGTTCATGATCATTAAAATATTTCACTAGATAATACATACTCCGTATTAATCAAACTTCAGTCTCGTATTCACTAAACAAAAAGTGAATATAAGATACATATTTATCATATATACTGGCATATTCACAAAACTGAAAGTGAATATAATAGTGGTAACTGCTTCTTAAAAATGGAAGTTAATTTTTTGTACTTTTTTTTAAAAATAAAATAAATGAAAATAGTAAGTTAAGGATGAGTGGAGAGTTAGATGGAGGATGGAGTATCCTACACATGGGTGTAGGATATAAGAATTGGTGGTGTAGTGGCTAAGTTTCAATCTCGTTCACAAAGAGCCAGGGTTCAAATCCCGCCTTTAGCTCCTTTTTTCACTATTTATTGACACTATTTATACCCTAATTTAACAAAAGTTTTTTTATTGTTTTCCACCGTATTGTTTTTTTTTCCACATTTCAATTGGATTTTCCCCGGTATTTCATATATTTCCACAATTTTTTTTTCTTCATTTTTTTTTTGCGCTAGTTGTTTTTTGATATTATTTTTAATTTTCCAACATATTTACGGTCGATGCTTAAATGGAGAAGAAAATAGAAAAATAGAGCGAGTATAATATTACATTAGATAAAATGCTACTCTAGCCAATATATAAATTATTTAAAAAAATATAGAGTGGCTGGTTATATGTAATTATTTTTTTGTTGACATTTTTTTGCTAGTTAGTTTAACACTCATAGGAGTTAGTCGCAAAAACTATTTACCGCAAAAATGGCTAAACTATGAGACAAAGTGAGCCGTAATTATCACCGACACAAAAAGAAAGAAATTTCCTAAGATATAGTACGTATATATTTGTTTCTATGTTCTCGCTTCTTTTAATAGGAGAATATATTATACAAAAATCCGCTACCCCATATTTTAAATCCTGGTTCCGCCTTTGCTTCATGGTATCAACGAGGCATACAAATTAATCCTCCATACGGTCAAATATTTTTTTCGAAATCTTCATGTCAACCAACAACATGCTTCTCCCGAATTCCGATGGACCAACCAAACCATATCCGTCATCACATTCCAAAATTGCATTCAACTCACCGACACCCTAACCTACAAACAATGAAGTTTCCAAATCCGTGCTACGATGAACGGCCACCAACTCTTTCACTACCTCGATGGCACCCTCTCGGCCCCTCCCGTCACCATCATCACCCCCTCCAAAACTGACCCCACAAAATCAGACACCACTCCAAACCCCGCCTACCTCACATGGTACCGCCAATACCCTTCATCCTTAGTCCCCTCACGGGCACTGTCTCCTCCACCATTGCCCCACTCATTTTCCACGCCACAACCGCCAATGAAGCATGGACTACCCTCTCTCGCACATTCGCTAACAAAACTCGTGGTCGCAAAATTCAACTCAAAGCACGTCTCCAATCTCTCAAACTTGCTGACGGTACCATTACTGAATTCACGCAAGCCGTAAAATCTTGCAAGGATGACATTGCCCTACTTGATCGCCCCATGGACATCGAAGACATCCTCACTATCGTCTTCGAGGGTCTCAACTACGACCTTTATGGTCCCGTCATTGAATCCATCAAAGCCCATGATAATCCCATATGTTTCGCTCATTCAACATGAGCTTCATGTTAATCGCACCAAACCCCTCATCCCTACCACTTTTCAACCATCCGCCAACCCCGCTCAACCCCGTCCCAACTACACTCGTCAACCTTATGTTCCCCGCCCCAACTATCCACCAAAACTCGCTTACTATACTCCCAATCCTGAGTACAAATCTGGCCCCTACAAAGTTCGATGTCACTATAGTGACATTAAAGGGCATATTACCTCTGATTGTCGTAAACTCAAAGCTGATTATTATCCCATGGTTGTCTTCCCCACTCCTTAAAACCGTCATGCACCCTCTCATGCTTACACAGCCACCCGCTTTCCATATCATACATGACCTCAATACCCTTGCCCTACATCAACTGTATGAGGGTCCCGATGACTTAATAATAGGTGACGGCTCTTCGCTTTCGATAACTTATCTAGGTTCCTTTACTATTTATTCTTCCCCTCGCTCTTTAATTTTTAATAACGTTCTCTGTGTTCCAAAAATTCTCGAAATCATTTATCTAACCCAATTTTGTTTGGATAATAATGCTATTGCCCTTTTCACACCTACTTCTTTTCTTATAAAGTCTCGCACAACGGGAGCGGTTCTTCTCCAAGGGCCGCTTAACAACGGCACATACGAGTGGACTCCTACCACCCCACGTGCTCAAATCGCATCTGTTTCCTCCAATTTATGGCATCACCGCCTCGACCACCCATCATCCGCTACACTCACGATTTTAAATTCTCGTTTGAACTTTCAAATTTCCAAATATTTACATTGTACTCCGTGCTTAATTAATAAAAGTCATAAACTTCCATTTCGAACTTCTACTCTTACATTGAATGCTCCTCTTGATTTAATTTTTCGGATGTTTGGACCTCTCCAATTCATCCGACCGATATGCACAAATATTACGTCTTATTTGTTGATCATTTACGCATTATATATGGCTTTTTCCGATTAAATAGAAATCCGACACAATTACTATTTTTAAACAATTCCGAGCCATTATTGAAAAACAATTTAATCGCCATATTTTAAACTTTTACTCGATTAATGGTGGTGAGTTTCAAAAACTCACTCCCCTCCTTCTCGAAACCGGTGTGGTTCATCTCACCTCCCCTCCTTACACCCCCAAACATAATGCGTTTGCGAAGAGAGGTCATCGTCACATAGTTGAAACCGGATTAGCCTTACTTAGCCATGATCACCTACGCGAAAAATATTGGTCATATGCTCTCACCACCGCTTCCTATCCCATCAACCGTCTTCCATGCCCAACACACCAAAACGAATCTCCCTTCTTCAAATTATTCCACCAACACCCCAACTACACCAAACTAAATGCCTTTGGTTGCCTTTGCTTTCCATGGCTAAAACCGTATACGATTCACAAACATGACCATCGCTCTGCACCGTGTGTCTTTCTCGGCTACTCCACAACACAATCCGCCTTTTTTGGTCTTGAACCGATAACCACTCGAGTCTACACATCTCGGCAGGTCCCCTATCACCAACAACTTCGCACCACACTTTCCGCCTCCACCACACCCGCCCAATGGACCGCCTTTCAACTTCCCATTGTCCCCTCCACCGTCCCCACCCCTCCTCCACCGTCTGCCCCTGCTTCCTCTGCTCCCCCACGTACCCTTATCTCCCATGTTTCCCTCAATACCTCTACCTTTCTTCATGCACCTTCGCCCCCACCTCCTCCACCACCGCCTCCGCCACCACAGCGCCCAACAACCTTCCTATCACATAAAACATTATTTGTCCCAACCCTCGCTACTTTTCTCTACATCGCAAATCATGCCATGCCGCTACATTACACACCCCCTATATCACCCCTACAACTATAAATAAGCCTTAGTCGACCCTCGATGGCAGGAGGCCATGCTTGCGGATTTCGATGCCCTCACCCGTAAAAAAAACTGGAACCTTGTACCATCCAATCCCGCCCACAATCTTTCGAATTAAATATAACCCGAATGGATCTCTTAAATATTATAAAGCTCGCCTTATGGGAAAAGGTTTTAGTCAACGACCTCGTATTGACTACTCAAAAAATTTTAGTCCCGTATAGTTCGTCTCATGCTCAGTCTCGCCATGTCCAACGGTTGGCTCCTTCGCCAAAAAGATATAAATAATGCCTTTTTCCAAGGCTCTCTCTCCTATGACGTTTACATGATCCAGCCTCCTCGATTTGTAGAGGCCAACCTCCCCAAGCATGTATGTAAATTTTATAAAGCAATATACGGTCTCAAGCAAGCCCCGCGGGCATGGTTTATTGAATTACGAAGTTTTCTCAACTCCTATGGGTTTTTTAATTCTATCTCCTACTCCTCCATATTTATTTTTATTAAAGATTCTATTCGTCTATTTGTATTAGTTTCTGTTGATGACATTATCATCACTGGCTTCTCGGATTCCGCCATCACAATGTTCATTTCTGATATTTCTCGAAGGTTTTCTCTTAAAGATTTAGGACTCTTATCCTATTTTCTTCGTATTGAAGTAACCCCGACACCATGAGGGCTACACCTTAATCAATCGAAATATATAGCTGATATTCTTCAGCTACACAGTATGGTCGATTGTCGCCCTAGCTGTACTCCGATGTCCATTGATTCTCCCCCCTAATTCGAAGGCCTGACTTACCTGTGCACGACAAGCCCCAGTACCGTTCTCTCGTCGGCAGTTTACAGTACTTGTCACTCACTATACAGGATATCTCCTTTATGGTAAATAAGCTCGCTCAATTTCTCACACACCCGACTCAACCACATTGGATGGCACTCAAGAGAGTTCTACACTATCTTAAAGGTATGACTGATCTCGGTAATTATTTAAATCGTTCATCCCCGTTAATTCTTCATGCGTAATGCAACGCGGATTGGGCGGGTGACAAAGACATATACATCTCCACTGGTGGGTTTATCATTGCCCTTAGCTCAAACCATGTCTCTTAGTCTGCTATAAATTAGCGTGCTCTGTCTAGCTCATCGAATGAAACCGAGCTTAAAGCGGTAAGCGATACAACGGCAGAAATTCTTTCGCTTCGTGCTTTATTGACCGAACTTGGGGTGTCCCTCCAGCATGTTCCTACTATCTACTGTGATAACTTGGGTACCTCTTACTATTCCGTTAATCCGATATTTCACTCTTGTATGAAACACCAAGCACATTCGTTTCATTTTGTACGAAAAGTTTTTGCAAAATGGTCACATCCGTGTTCAACACATTAATGGTTCCGATCAAATTGTCGATGTTCTCACCAAGCCAATTTTTCGTTCACGATTTTTCACTTTGCTATCCAAGATTGGTCTTACTCTTCGACCGACTGTCTTGCGGGAGCGAGTTAAGGATCTTTCCTCTCAAGATTTCGTATCTAGTACATAATCTTTTAATATATCGTATATTGCAATTAGAAAATTGTAATTATCATTAGCTGCATTATTCCTTAATTCCTTCGAGTATCTTGCGTATATTTCTTAGGTAAATATTTTGTATTCCATATGTCTCATATTGTAATTGTTTTAAACAATTGTAATCAATGGAAATAACTCAAGCATTCAAACATAATTCTTACACATACAACTAGATTTCAATACTTGTGTACCACTTACCGTCATTTAAATAGGCTGGAGTTTTTATGACCGTCACAAGCTTTTGACCTGTCACCTATTTCGCACCAACATTTACATGACATAGACACGAGACACGCGACTCGGCATCCCATGAAATTTAGGACACGTTGTAATTGTTCGTATTAGTTTAATAAGACTTTTACATTATTATTGGGCTTATTGTGTCTCATGGAGACTTGGTGATGGTTTGTTCCGAGTTAATATCTGATTGGTAGAATCCTTGTGTTTGGAATATTGGGAGTTTGGCTAGAGGTCATAGTGTTTGGTTGTTGTGTTGTTGTGTCTTACGTTGGTTGTTGGCAGAGGTATTTGTGTGGTAGGAGTATGAGTTGTGAACTTCGAGGATGTAGTTCGTTCTTAAGGAGGGAAGATTGTAATACTCCGTATTTTTGTGTAGTTGGAACTCGGCCGAGTAAAGCTTACTCGACCGAGAGGATTAGGTACTCGGCCGAGTAGAGTCTACTCCACCGAGTAGATTGGTCTGTTGTTTGAAATAGTCTTCTGTTCTTGTGTACTCGGCCAAATGAGTTAGGCACTCGACCGAGTAATTTGTAGTCGACCGATTACATATTGTACTCGATCGAGTACGACGGGTTTCAAGGATTAGTCAGACGGTTGATTAACGATTAATAAAAGGAATTAGGATTCATAATTATCACTACGTTTCTCAAAGCAACCCCTATTTTCCTCTTGAAACTCTCTCTAATTCCTCAAGAACATACTTAATCATCTCGTGCCAGATCCGATCTCTCGCTACTTTGTTGATTTCATTGGTAAGTATCTAATACTTTGTGATTTGTATGTATTATTATAACCTTAATTGAATTGGAGGAAAGGGGAAAATTGTTAGTATTAATTATGTGATTATTGTTTGATTAGGAGGGGACCTCGTAGAGGAAAGATTTTGAGTACTGATTGTCATTGTGGAATTTTCAATAAGGTGGGGTTTCCCTACTTAGTATTTGCTTATGCTAATTGATGTGATGAGATATTGTATAATACTTCATAGTTTGATTTATGATGATGATGATGGAGTTCGGGGTTGGAGTTTGAGTTTTTACGATGGTTACTATGGTTACTGGTTGGTGATTCCGTTGGAGACGGATCACACCGCGAGTTCGCCCCCGTAGTTATCCCGCTATGTGGGGGATGTGCACATTAATGTTCCGGGTTTGTCTCGCTGCGGTGAGATGGAATTTCGACGCCTGTGGCTGCGGTCCAATGTCAATTGGTGGTTTTTGTAAAGCAGGGATGGTAACCTGAGTCTACTGAGGTGTCCGTTGCGGTGGCCCTCCGATTTCTCTTTCCCTTGTGCTTATCTTGTACATGGGTCGATATATACGATTACTGACCCCCGTTATTATTTTTACAAAACTGCGGCGATCCATTGGGGAATGGTGAGCAGATGATCACAAGTATTCTGTAAGCAGCGTTGGGATTTGGATGGGATCACTTCATCGAGTATTAGCTTCCGCTTAGCATATCTGGAGTCATATGCATTAATTGATTCATAGTACTTTAAAATTTATTAGTTTGGATTGTTGGTTAGACGGTATGTTGTCTTGTTTAGAGACCATTTATTGATTTAAATCCTTTATTAAATAAGTATTGTTTTCCTTATCGCTTGATTTGATAAGTATTACCTTGCGCAACCGAGATGGTAGCATCTTGTAGGGCTTTTTGGTATTTTGGGGTGTTATAAAGTGGTATCAGAGCGAACAATTTTGGAACCTAAAACCAATGATCCCAATGAATTAGGAGTGTCTAATAAAATGAACATGTGTAGGAGTCATAGGGAGCTACCGCAAAAGATTTGGGAGACGTCCTAAAATCGCATTCTTGCCCCTATAGCTCTTAGCCGGTAACAACGGGGAAGTGTCAGGGCGTATATCTTTACTTTATGTGAACTCTTATGTATGATTGTTGAGAATGATGTGAAGTGGAGGTGGAGTATGAACATGGAATATGATATTATTATGTAAAGCATGTATGGAATGAGACAAGTGTGAACGGATGTGATTATAAGCATGAAGAATGTGTTTATCATTGGCAAGAATGTATATATGAATTAAGTATGGTTATGTGAAGCATGCATAGGATGCATATTAACTGAATGAATGTGATTTAAGCATGAGAAGTATATTATGGTTGTACCATATGTTATATATATGAAGTATGTGTAGTATGAGAAAGTTATGTGGAATAATTGGCATAAATGGAGTATGATTTTGAGTTAATACATATTGATATGTAGAGATTAAGAGAACATGTTAATGGTTGTGAACTATGGTCTTTTATGTGATATGAGATATGTTGAAAGATTGTAATTTTGTTTGGTAAAAAAAAAATTTGAATTGTATGACGTTTGATTATGGAAGGCCTATCTTTAAACTGTTAAATCTTGAGTTCTAAAAATTATATTGATGTAACCGCAAGTGCAGGTGATAGCTTGTCCCGTTAAGATTCTAATGGTAGGTCATGAGCCGAAATCGACTAAGATTTGAGGGAGATCTGTCCATTTTACTAAAACCCGGTCATTGTTGAGAAGTCCGTCGTACTCGACCAAGTGCATTAGGGCACTCGACCGAGTACATTTTACTCGACAACGTGTACTTTGCACTAGACCAAGTGTCTTAAATGTTTGCTTCTGGATGGTTACAGAGGCGCGATCGTGTACACTGTGTACTCGACCGAGTGTCTTGTATTCGATCGAGTGAGTTGTATTCCACCGAGTGGCTTGGCCACAGTGGGTGAATTGGGAAATTGTTTTGTCAATGTATGGTTGTGTTAAGTTATGTACTTAATCGTCCTGTATCTAATATAAGCGGGATTAGGTGTCATAGTGTTGGGTCATAGTGTATCATTGATATGTGTTTGAAATATAAATTGGTCATCGTGAATGAGTTTGAAGGATTTTATAAGTCAAAAATGTTCTTCATGATTGTATTGTTTTGTGACAAATGTGTGTGTTTATATATGGTTAGGACGGATAGATTGATGAGCCTAGTGAGCGGAAGAAATAAAATCGGTTTAGTGATATGAGAGAAGTAATAATGTGGCGTGTTGAGCAATATATAGAGGCGTGTGTATTTATATGATCAAATAATAGTGTGAGAGTGGAAATGTATGAATTGAGGATTGAGAAGAGAGATATGAATGGTTATAAATGGGAATATGAGTAAAAGATTGAGGGAAATAAGAATGTATAAGTTGATTAGGGAAATATGCGGTGACGAGCGATATAGAGGAATATAATGATGATGGTACCTAGAGGGATTATTTCACTTAATGTGTAAGTGAGATTTGGATGTGATTGATTCGGTTGACATTCGGGTTACTAAGAGAAGATTGTGGCGATGAAATTCTTTGGGAATTATGATATGAGGTGACCAAGGTTTTGAGGTATGCTATATATAGATTATAATAATATATGATGAGTTTCGTTGATTGTATGAGCTTATTAGTAGCAAATTAAAGAAAATAGTGTGATAAAGAAGTTATTATGGCGTATGATTAGAAGGGAGTAGCGACATATTGTTGAGTTTGGAATCTTGAGATAATAATAAGGTAGTCGCGTTATTGAGAACTAGATAGTGAGAGTGAATATTTGGGATAATGAGTAATTGTAATTGGTGTAAATTGAAGGAAGTATAAATAGCTAATTGGTAAAGCAAATGAGTAATTAAAGCAATAAAATAGCGTAAATTGAATGATATTTTTGAATTCATGAAATGATTTGTATTGGGAATTATGAGTTAGAAAGAGACAAGTGGAAGAGGGATATTTAGAGGATCATATTTTGGGGTAAAGATTAGAGAAGTAAAGGGCATAGTTCGATAAGGAATAAGAAGGGAAGGTGGTAGTAGTTTCGAATGAGAAGATGAGCGATTTTGTGATAAAAGAATATGATATATATTGGCAAAAAATCGTTTGTTGGTAATTAGTGGTTAGTAACGGAAGAGAATGTTGTGGAAGTTTGGTAGAATCATTTATGGCTTTAGATGTACTCTAGGTAGTGGCTTGTGTGAGGTTGTATGTGTATTTGGTGGTGCATTGTTAGAATATCGTCATTATAGAATTTGGCGGTCTGAAGTGTTGGGTTGATGTAATGGGGAGACAAGAGATTTAAATGAGAAATTATGAATGAATATTCAGATAGAGTTGTTAGTCGTTAGTGGAATCTTTCTTGAGGATGTAAGACTAAAGAAAGAATGAGAGCTATTAAGACTCAAAAGGGAATGTGAGAGCTTATTGTAATTATATTTGGTAGCTATCTTAAAATATTGGTTTTAGTACTTCGTGGGTCATTTAGCGGGGAGAGCTGCTTTGATAAAGGAAGACTAGTCATAATTTGAGATGAGAAAGATGTGAGGATTTACAGTATTAGTTGGATGAATGATATAGTTGGGTGAAGAGGAAGTTTTAAGGGTATGGCTTTGGGGTTGACTTCATGTTAGCAGGAGAATGGTGAGTGATAATGGTGTGGGATAGATGTGGGTCTAGATTCCTTGTTAAGATTATTTTGGTTAATAATTGTCCGTTACTCGTATAGTTAGTCGATAATCTAAGATGTGGTATTCGTATCTTGTGTATGTCGAGTTAGGACATCTTTAGCATGGTTAGTATAGTCTATTAATTAGCGTAATAGCGTCATTCAGATAGTGGTTTGTTATGATGGTTATGTGGTTATGTGAATCTCTAAGTAAGTCAGAGTTTCGAATTCTGAGAACTTGGGTAATTTATGTGTTGAGCATATGAATAAATGTCGTATTTTCATTGTTATCGTTTGGTTAGCCTTTTCCCACGCGGGTTTAAGAGTAGAGTCTAAATCGGTGGAGATTTATTAGTCGTGCTTGTTGGGGTTCCTTGTTCCTTTATATTTTGGGTAAGAGGCTTGGTTGTTGGGAGACATTTTCGCGTGAGGATTTGGATGTTTTGACGTTGTGGGTAGGAGAAGTCGCGAGATTTGAGTATGGTGTGCTTGAAATTGTAAATGATTCCTTACCATTTTGAGGATGTTTAAGGGATATAGGGTTAGAGTGTATCATGTTCGAGTGGATTCTAGGTGAGGGAGTAATGAATGGTGCTTGGGATTGTGGTATATTTGGTGGTGTGATGTTGGAGTGCTAAGAAATTTTCAATGAGACAAAATTATGTCATTAAAGGAAATAGGAAAGAATTTAATAGTGAATTGGCTTAGAGGACGCTTCAGCGTTTTGAGAAGAGCAGATTGCCTTATACCAGTTAGCTTTATTTTTGTGGAATATTTAGAAAGAATGGTGATTGGTTGTGGAGTTAGGTGAATTGTGATTAGTTATGCTATTGAGGTATTATTATAGACATGGATGTTGAGTTATGGCGTTGGTTATATAGTGATGATCAACTGTAGTTACGTGAAGGTATAGAATTATAGGTATTGGAGCATGGATGATAGTAATAATGTTAATGGTTTTAGTGTGGGCGAACTTCGAGGACGAAGCTAAGTCTAAGGGAGGTAGAATTATGGAATCGCATGTTAGTATAAAGAGATGGGTGATGTGGGTGTTAAGGTTCATTAAAGGAAAAGTGTTGGTAAGTGTTACTTCGAATGTTTTGTGGCGGAATTTTATGTGCTAAAGGCCAATGTATCTATTGTTGGAATTTTGGATTAGGTTGTTGTATCGGATTGTGACGGGTTTTGAGGGTATCTTTAGTATATGATGATTCTAGTGTTAGCTTGAATGCTTGGTTTCTTTCGTTTGTAATGAGGGTGTGAACTTCGGGGACGAAGTTCATTTTTAAAAAGGGAAGAATGTAATAGTTCGTATTATTTTAGTAAGACTTTTACATTATTATTATGCTTAGTGTGTCAGATGGAGACTTGGTGATGGTTTGTTCCGAGTTGATATGTGATTGGTAGAGTCCTTGTGTTCAGAATGTTAGGATTTTGGCTAGAGGTCATAGTATTTGGTTGTTGTGTTGTTGTGACTTATGTTGGTTGTTGGCAGGGGTATTTGTGTGGTAGGAGTATGAGTTGTGAACTTGGAGGACGAAGTTCGTTCTTAAGAAGGGAAGATTGTAATACTCCGTATTTCTGTGTAGTTGGCACTCGGCCGAGTAAAGCTTACTCGACCGAGTGGATTAGGTACTCGACCGAGTAGAGTCTACTCCAACGAGTAGATTGGTCTGTCGTTTGAAATAGTCTTCTGTTCTTGTGTACTCGGTCGAGTGAGTTAGGCACTCGACCGAGTAAGTTGTACTCGACCGAGTACATGTTGTACTCGATCGAGTACGCCGGGTCTCGAGAATTAGTCGGGCGGTTGATTAAGGATTAATAATATGAATTAGGATTCATAATTATCATTACGTTTCTCAAAGCAAACAAAGCACTCTCTAATTCCTCAAGAACATCCTTAATCTTCTCGTGCCGGATCCGATCTCTCGCTACTTTGTTGATTTCAATGGTAAGTATCTAATACTTTGTGATTTATATGAACTATTATAACCTTAATTGAATTCGGGGGAAAATGTGAAATTGTTGGTACTGATTATGTGATTATTGTTTGATTAGGAGGGGACTTCGTAGAGGAAAGATTTCCAGTACTCGTTGTCATTGCGGAATTGTATGGTCAATAAGGTAGGGTTTCTGGAGTGTAAACTACTATGACTTGTGAGTTTAAGGGAAGTTTAGCTAAGTTTACTTAGATTGAAATAAAACACAGACTGAAATGGGGGATGTTTTAGAGAGAGTGACTTGTATCAACTGAAATTCAAAGGATATGACTTAGAGAAACTCCCCTACAGCAAGGCACAAGAGAAGGGACTCAAAGACTAGTTTTGAGACAAGTTTAAAGTGTTACAGCAAAGCACAAACACCCTAGACTAGACTCAAACAGCAAGCAAGTTAACCACAGCAAGGCACAGATATAACTTGACTCACAAAGCAAGACACTGATCAAACACCTTGAAGATGTTTCAGGCTTGGCTCAAACTACAGCTCTTAGCACAAGTTTGAAAGATTTGAGGGATTTCTCAAAGTTAATTCATTCATAAAAGTCTCACTAAAACAACATACAAAGACCTTCTTATATAGGGAGGCTGATATCTTGTGAACCATTGGATGTACAGATCATCCAAGGGCCAGCTTAGGTTTTAAACTACTACAACAGACACTAATTAAGAGCCTCACAACAGGACGAGCTCAACAACTATAAAGTACAGACACAAAAGCATAGAAAACAGACTAATGCAAAAAGTAGTACAGCAGCCTTTGGATCTTTCCTGAAATGGAATTCTGTTGTTCTTGTTGTCTTGCTACTTTGCCCTGGATGTTTTGTTGCTCCTTGGGACTCTCTACTCTTATTAGGACTTAGATAAAACCTACCTTGGACGAGGACAAGTTGACTTAAACAAAAGGAAGCCATACTCTGACTTGTACCTTCTCTGCTTTAATGTTCACTGTGTCTAGCTTGGGGTGCTTGTTACTTGAATTTTTGCTAGATTTTAAAAGGGGTTATCCTGGACAAACTTGTAGTTTAGTGGTTTGGCTTGATGGTAGGCCATGGTGGGGGTGGTTGGGATGCCCTGGTGTACCTCCTAAGTGCAGGGTTTGCTGATTGGTCTGCCTGGTCCTGAATGGCTTTGTTTCTGTCTTGTGTGGGTAATGTGGACTGTGTTGGGGCTTGGCATGACTTGCTGAGCCCTGGACTGTCTTCCTCACTGGTGTGGCTTGGCCTGGCTTGATCTTGGCTTGTCATGGCTTGTTGTTTGGACCTTGTAACTCGAGCTTCCATCTGAGGGGGTCTTGGGGTCAGGCTTGTCTTGCTTGTGGCTTGATCATCAAGGCCCCTTGGGTGAGCTCCTGCTGCAGCCTCCCCAGGTTGAAAAGGGCTTGACCTCAAGCATGTGTCTTCCTCTTCCTCAGAGTCTTCATAGAAGGGACTAAGATTCCCAACATTGAATGTTCCATGGACTGCATACTCTCCTGGTAGATCAATTTTGTAGGCATTAGAACCTATCTTCTCTATGACTTGAAAAGGACCATCTGCTCTTGGTTCTAGCTTATTCTTTCTCTTGGAAGGGAACCTTTCTTTCCTTAGGTTGATCCACACCAAATCTCCTGGTGCAAAGTCTTTCTTGGCCTTAGGAACCTTGGCATTCTTCTTGTATAGATCATTGGTTTTCTCAATTTGTTTTCTGACTGACTCATGGAGCCTTAGCATTTGTTCCACCCTCTTCTTGGCATCATAGTGGATCTCTGACCTGCACACATTAGACAAATTCAAAGGCATTAAGGGGTTAGTACCATAGACCACTTCAAAGGGGGAGTGGCCTGTGGCTGCTGATGGGGCTCTATTGAAAGAGAACTCTGCTTGAGCCAGCTTTAAGTCCCAATCCTTGAGAGATTTGCTGACTATACACCTCAAGATCCTTCCCAAGGTCTTGTTGGTCACCTCAGTTTGCCCATCTGTTTGAGGGTGATGGGAGGTACTAAACAACAACCTAGTGTTAAGCAGCCTCCACAATGTTCTCCAGAAATGACTCATAAACTTTGTGTCTCTGTCAGATACAATAGTTTTTGGAACTCCATGTAACCTCACCACCCCATCAAGGTATAGCTCTACTACACTCACAGCATCCTCAGTTTTCTTACAGGAAATGAAATGTGCCATCTTGCTGAACCTATCCACAACCACCATGATAGAATCCTTCCCCCTTGCTGTCCTAGGTAATGCTACTATGAAATCCATACTTACATCTTCCCAAGGCCTACATGGGACTGTTAAGGAGGTATAAGGTCCTGCTTGAAATGAACTCTTGGCTTTTTGACAAACTCCACACCTTCTGAGCACTATTTGGACTTCTCCCATCATCTTAGGCCAGTAAAACTGATCTTGTAGTATGTCCACAGTCTTCTGAACTCCAAAGTGTCCTCCAAGGCCACTTCCATGCACTTCCTTGATCAGTAGACTCCTATAAGACCCTCTGGGGACAGACAACTTGTTTCCTTTGAACATGAATCCATTTTGTAGAGTGTAGGGTGAATCAATGGTCCTTGCTCCCTCTTTCTGTGCTAACCAATACTCTGCAAAGTCTGGATCTTCCTGATACATATCCTTCATGAACTCAAAGCCAAGAACCCTTTGCTCCATGGTTGATAGCAGAGTGTGTGACACCCTCAAATTTGCGGAAAGAAAAAAATAATTTAAATACGTAACGAAGGGTGTCATAAATAAAAAGGGTCATTACAAAACGGAAATAATATTATACATAAGAATCATACAAGACGGGAGAACCGAATATAGGTCCAAGGTAAATACTTCGCTCGCTAGCTCGTCAATGTACCCAAAGTATGCATCACCACCTGTTCGACCGCATTAAATATAAACACGGAAGCCACAGTCAGTGGGGAGTAACTCCGAGTTCTCCCAGCCACGAAATGTCAAGTTTAATAAAAACATGAATAACATAAAAGCAATGTATATGGACAATACAA
This sequence comes from Heliosperma pusillum, assembly GCA_022085475.1. Classification (NCBI taxonomy): domain Eukaryota; kingdom Viridiplantae; phylum Streptophyta; class Magnoliopsida; order Caryophyllales; family Caryophyllaceae; genus Heliosperma; species Heliosperma pusillum. The sequence continues at coordinate 87,862 of JAIUZE010005942.1, forward strand.
AACTTGACATATATGATATGCTTTTCGATGTTATGAAACAGATAACTAACAAACCTCAC
>JAIUZE010005943.1:0-54758 GCA_022085475.1 Heliosperma pusillum
ATCATGCACACTAGCATTAGGAATGTGATGTGTGTTTTAAATACCGCAAGTGCACGGTCGTCAAGAATAGCACTTGGGGGTCGATTTCCACGGAGAGCAATGGTAATTACTAGTCGATTTTAAAGAAAGTTTGCTAAGTCAATAAAAGAGATGTTGATTTTAGCTAATGATAACTAAATGAAATAATAAGATTTAGACTAAAATTCAAACTAAACAAATAAGCTATGAAAAATACGGGATTAAATCAAGATTAAGGTAACAAGGATCCGATCAAGTCTTAGTTAATTGGGTGCAACGGTGGGTGGTCTATCAACAAGTGATGGAATATGGGTTCAAGTGGGACAATGTCGTCTAAACTAACTACCTAACCCTCCTGAGTATAGGTAGCCTCTAAGGTCGATAAAGGGTCCCATTCCCATGGATAACCCCTACACGAGTCTCAGGCATTTTGGGTCAACATTTAGGTCCCAAATAGGGTCTTTCCTACTCCCGTGGATGAAATCCCCTAGCCAAAAAGTAGAGCCTCTTTAAGGGGTCTCGCTTTCACGAATGATCCACCTAGAGTCGATCCCCAAATCTACCCATGCCCACTACCGTAAGCCAAACTCCCGTTGATAGCCTAAGCAGCCTCTAAGTCGGCCCAACTCCCGTTGATGGCCTCTAAGGGTTGGTGTAACACCCGGAAATGTACCCTATTTTTCTAGTAGAATTATTTTACGGAATCTTTTCAGCAAATTTAAGTTTTAAATAAGAATTTTATGTTCCGAGTCGAATTTAGAATTTCCGAGTTCGTATTTGGAATTTCCGCGAGATTCCATTAGAATCCCGTCTTAATGCGAGTTTGACTTTCCTTGACTTTTTCCTTTATATTCCACTCACTCCTTTTAACCTATTTCTTACTCAAACACAAACAAAACATTTCTTCCTTCCTAAGAAATCTCAAACCCTTGCCTCCCTCTTTGTTTCGATCTTTGAATCATCCTAGCTCATTCGTTACTTGATAGAATTCGCGTAAGTTCGTCTCATTCTTCTCCCCTTACCTTCCTCTATCCGTATTCATATTAAAAGTATCGTCTTTCTCGCTTTTCAAACTTTCCGTCTTTCTCAAGATGAATTTTATTCATCTTTTACGATCTATTTGTAGGTGGTGACCTCCAAGATCTCGACAAAGACTATTACCTTATTGAAGAGGAGCTTGACGATTAGTAAAGACGCTTAAAGGTAACGGTGAAGGGTTACTCGATATCATTTACGTGTTTTACATGCTTTATATGCTAGAAATCATATTTAGAATACGATTAGAAGCTTAGGAATCATGTTATGATTAATGAATGTTGTTATATGATGAATGTTGATGATGTATATTAATTGTTGATGATTATTTGAATTATATACGAGAATTGAAATGAATTGGTTAAGTGAAAGAGGCTCTCGGGTGAACTGGTGTTCCCTGCCGGTCGACCGGCCGCCGGTCTGCCAACCGGCTGGGAACACATCAGTAACAATATTGAAGTTTTTGGGAATTTTTGTATAGGGGTGTTCTGAGCCGGCCCACCGGCCGCCGGTCCCCTGACCGGCCAGGAACACAATACCCTGTTTTGATGATTTTTGGAATTTTGCCTGTGTTCTGAGCCGGCCCACCGGCCGCCTCCCTCCTGACCGGCCTGGAACACGGCTGTATGTTTTGCATATAATTTCTAAAACTCGTAATTCATATTAGTTCGCATGATTCGTTTATCGTATAATCTTACGTAGTGACTTATAATATTCATGTTTTGGATATATGATATTTCTTTGGCTTGTATCACATGTTTTGTGACGGTTTTTGGTATGTCCCCCTTTGAGTCGGTTTTTACAAATGATACGGTTTGAGCACTATTTTGTTGTGCTTTGTACTCTCATTCCCTTGGCTACCTCCACGTTCGTAAGGCTGGAATGTCGGAACGGGGAGGTATCCTACTGCTTAATTGCATGTGTTAGTGGGCATACGACGACGTTGTTGGGAGGCGAACGCTATGCGTTGATCGACCCGGCCGTCAAATGTTGTGTACTTGCGAGGTGGTGTTATTTGCATGTAGCGTACCGCTTGTTATGAGGCTAGTGCTCTTTTCCGCCTCTTTCGTGAATTGATATACCGAATTTGGGGTACTCGGCGTCTATGATTGAGCGAGTCTTGGATGCGAAACGTCATCGCATGTCGAATCGGAAAATGTGATTCCGGGAATCTGGCCAGTTTAAGATTACGAGCCGTTTAATTATCGTTCCTACCAGGAGGAAATTAGTCTACATATACGAAATGGATTGAATCGTGTATGCGTTCAGGGAAGGTTTTACTCCCGTGGATGCCCATAATCATACTTGCCATGTACACGATGCTAGTGCGTTTCATTTACCGTGAGAGATGTCGTCGTGTCGTCGTCTTTGAATGCGTGATTTCATGATATTATTCAGGGTCATTGAATGATTGGGCACCGTCGTCTTTGAATGCGTGATTTCATGATATTATTCATGGTCATTGCATGATTGGACACCGTCAATGTCTTGGTTCGTGAATGGATGATAATATGTTGGATTTACTGTGATCATCGCATGACTTGACTTGGTTGTCTGTCGAGTCTCAATCTTATCAATCTTATACCGCTAACGGTGAGATGCAAGCCCTAGTGAGCGTATTCGGTTGCCTAAGAGGGTCTTCCCCGAGTCTTTGAATAACATGATGGGTTCGGATTTGATTTCCACATGATCTTATCATTATTTATCGAATTGCCTATCTATTCTTATCGTATCTCACATGTATATCTATATATGCATGATTTTACTTTTGTATTCCCTTATATGTACGTTTAATGTGATATGGCTGGGAGAAACCCGGAGTTACTCCCCACTGATTGTGAGCGTCAGTTTTTCCTGAATGAAACAGTTGCTTGCATGGATGGCTTTTGCTTTGACTATTTTGGGTTCGGGTGTGAGCTAGCGGGCGTTGTCCCTGGAAGTTTCACCTCTAGACGATTTTAGCTAGCTTTGCTAAACACTTGTTCTCTGCTAACATTTTAAGAGACCCCGTCTCTTTGTTGTATTTCCGTACTTAGTTGTAATATTTTGACACTCCTCGTTTTATTTAACTAGCATGTATAAAAGTTTTTAAAACTACCTATTTCCGCAATGTAATTCACATGCTTGTTTGTTTTATATTTCCGCATTCGCGAGGGTTGTCACAGTTGGTATCAGAGCTTTATCGCTCCCGATGCACACACGTGAACCCTAACTTAAACTACTTAATTTGTTTTTGTTTCTTATGAAGATGGTTGAACCTCGAGTAGAAGAGAACGTTATTCTCGGGGCTCTTACTCAATTTCTGAGAAATCATCAAGAGGCGGCTAATGTTAGTGCCAACCAAGTCCCTCCTCATAGAGAAGACAATTGCCAAGGAGGCTATGCTTGGGTGGCTAGCCAAATTGCTAGGAGCAATATTACGCCTTATGGTGGAGAGCCGGACCCTACCGAGCTCTCGGAATGGTTTCGAGAAATGGAGAACCAATTCGACTATTACCAAGTCCTTGAAGAGGACAAGGTAAGAATTGCTCAGTTCTTCTTGGTAAGGGAGGCAGACTACTGGTGGTCTATTTCCAATCCCACCGCTATCCTTGAAATCAATTTCGAGTGGGAATGTTTCAAGTCTCTTGTTGAGGACCGATTTTACCCCATGAAGCTCAAGCAGCAAAGACTCAGAGAATTCATCGATTTCAAGCAAGGTGATTTGATGACCCAAGACTTCACCACCCAATTCAACAAGCTTGCTCGTTTTGCGCCAGGACTCATCAAGGATGATGAAGATAGAGCTTTTTACTATCGTAATAAGCTTAGTGCTTTGCTCCAAAGCAAAGTAAGGAGGAGCTCTACCTCTTTCGGAGAATTGTATGATGATGCCCTTCGGGCCGAGGACTCCATGAAGGCCTTTAGTGATGGGGCGAAGATGAAGAATCCATCTCCTTATTCCCCTTTCAATCCAAGGTCGAACTTTCATGACAAAATACCTTTCTCTCCCTCTTCCTCTAATGCCTATGCTAATCAGAGACGTTTCAATGCTCCCCCTCAAGCTCAAGCTCGAAGTCGATTTTGTGACGGTTGTAGGAAACCCTTTCACCCGGGAGTAGGATGCTATGATAGGCCCCTCTTTTGCTTTTTCTGCAAGAAGCCTGGACACCTCATTCGTGAATGTCCCAATCGTCAGACTTCCGCAACCGGTGCCAAAGCTAAAGGATCCAGCTATGTACTCCGTCGAGCCGAAGTCGATGCCCCCCCGGAGATCGTGTCTGGTAGTTCACTTCCTTAAATCAACCTCGTTTTCCTTTTTCGCCTTCGTCTTTTAATTCCTTCTTATCATAGTCTTTTGATGTTGCCTCCTAATGTTCCTTGTATCATGTTCTTTTATCCCTACTCTCTTGAGAGGTAGTTTTCTTATTAGCTAACGTAAGGATTAGTAGGTGTGTTTTGAAAAAGTTACCAATATGGTACCTACCGTCCTTTTAAGCAAGTTCCATGTTTAGATGATTATAAGGAATTGAGGATAAGCTTAGGATGAAACTCTCCTAGTGGTTTTAGACTATGAAAACTTGAAGTTGCAATATCATTTTGAGGATCGAAATAAGCATAATGGTAGTTGGTTGTTGTGGTTAAGAATTTTAGTGATGTCTTTAAATGTTACTTGGAAAATTGTTGTCTTAAATGTTGGACCCTCACGGGAATAAATACCTTGTGGAATTTGGGTTGGATGACCAAACTTGAGGAATATTGTCATAAGCGAAAACCGATGTATTGAGAGTTTGAAAGAACTAAATAAATTGATGTACGGTCGCATTGCTCTACGATTGGCAAAAGTTAAGTGAAATGAGATTTTGTGACTAATCTCTTTTGAGGTTTGTGATTTAACTTTTGGAAGATGAGAAGGTTCATTGTTAATAATTTAGGGTAATGAATTTTGGAATAAATTGGATCAAAGGATTTCATGGTAAGTCTCTTGTACCTTGTGGTTGTTAGCGGTCTTGTTTCCCTAATTATAAATATTTTGATGGTGGTTTCCAATAAGAGTTTTGATGGAGCTAAGAAGATTAGAGTACGTAATGAAATTTTCATGTGGGTTGTTAGTTGTGGAGTCTACCGTGCCGATGGACCTTAGAAGATTCTAATTGAATTTGAATAATTGGGAGTTGTTACTCGAAGTTTCATGTTTATGAAATATTTTGGTAGGAATCTGATGATTGAAAATGTTAAGGATATATTGCACTCTCTTGAGGACTAGTTTACTCGTGGAGTTAGGGATGTCGAGTTGCGATCGACATTTGAATTGTCTTAAATGGAGCATAGTGTTGTGGTTCATTCCCCTCTTTTCCCTCAAATTGATCCTTACTCAATCCGCTACTCTTCAATCCTTCCCCTTTTTAGTCCATTTGACTCGTCTGGACGTACCTCTTAGTATCACGATTTGTGATTTTGATGTTCGAGTTCGCTCTAAGTTCGTGTAATGTCTTCTTATTTTGATTCTATCCTTGAGAAACTTTCAAATATCCATATCGTAATCCTAATTTAACTTTTTAAAATAGTCTAAAGATGGACCTTGTACCCTCTTTTTGGAGAAAATAGATTCTTTCGCTTTTATATTTGGATTTTGTGTTTGGTTGGGTGTTTAGATCTGTTATTGGAGACGTCTGGTGACTAGTCTTGCACTTACTAACACTTGTTTTGATTTTCGATTTCACTGTTTTGGCATTGATTTAATTTGTGATAGCTAGAGTTCTCGTTCACGACGGGCACTCTTGTGATTCGTAAATAAAGTTTCTCACTTATGAAAAATTTACTTAAACCGTTTTCGAGAAGAACATCATTTCATAAATGTTTCCCCTTATAAAAGTTTTCGTATTAATTTTGAAAACCGATTCTTGTCCTTGATACTTTAGTTTTCTATTCACAAGTTTCGAGGACGAAACTTTTTAAAAGGTGGGGTGATTGTAACACCCGGAAATGTACCCTATTTTTCTAGTAGAAATATTTTACGGAATCTTTTCAGCAAATTTAAGTTTTAAATTAGAATTTTATGTTCCGAGTCGAATTTAGAATTTCCGAGTTCGTATTTGGAATTTCCGCGAGATTCCATGAGAATCCCGTCTTAAGGCGAGTTTGACTTTCCTTGACTTTTTCCTTTATATTCCACTCACTCCTTTTAACCTATTTCTTACTCAAACACAAACAAAACATTTCTTCCTTCCTAAGAACTCTCAAACCCTTGCCTCCCTCTTTGTTTCGATCTTTGAATCATCCTAGCTCATTCGTTACTTGATAGAATTCACGTTAGTTTGTCTCATTCTTCTCCCTTTACCTTCCTCTATCCGTATTCATATTAAAAGTATCGTCTTTCTCGCTTTTCAAACTTTCCATCTTTCTCAAGATGAATTTTATTCATCTTTTACGATCTATTTGTAGGTGGTGACCTCCAAGATCCCGACAAAGACTATTACCTTATTGAAGAGGAGCTTGACGATTAGTAAAGACGCTTAAAGGTAACGGTGAAGGGTTACTCGATATCATTTACGTGTTTTACATGCTTTATATGCTAGAAATCATATTTAGAATACGATTAGAAGCTTAGGAATCATGTTATGATTAATGAATGTTGTTATATGATGAATGTTGATGATGTATATTAATTGTTGATGATTATTTGAATTATATACGAGAATTGAAATGAATTGGTTAAGTGAAAGAGGCTCTCGGGTGAACTGGTGTTCCCTGCCGGTCGACCGGCCGCCGGTCTGCCAACCGGCTGGGAACACATCAGTAACAATATTGAAGTTTTTGGGAATTTTTGTATAGGGGTGCTCTGAGCCGGCCCACCGGCCGCCGGTCCCCTGACCGGCCAGGAACACAATACCCTGTTTTGATGATTTTTGGAATTTTGCCTGTGTTCTGAGCCGGCCCACCGGCCGCCTCCCTCCTGACCGGCCTGGAACACGACTATATGTTTTGCATATAATTTCTAAAACTCGTAATTCAAATTAGTTCGCATGATTCGTTTATCGTATAATCTTACGTAGTGACTTATAATATTCATGTTTTGGATTTATGATATTTCTTTCGCTTGTATCACATGTTTTGTGACGGTTTTTGGTATGTCCCCCTTTGAGTCGGTTTTTACAAATGATACGGTTTGAGCACTATTTTGTCTTGTGCTTTGTACTCTCATTCCCTTGGCTACCTTCCACGTTCGTAAGGCTGGAATGTCGGAACGGGAGGTATCCTACTGCTTAAATGCATGTGTTAGTGGGCATACGACGAAGTTGTTGGGAGGCGAACGCTATGCGTTGATCGACCCGGCCGTCAAATGTTGTGTACTTGCGAGGTGGTGTTATTTGCATGTAGCGTACCGCTTTTTATGAGGCTTGTGCTCTTTTCTGCCTCTTTCGTGAATGTTGACCGAATTTGGGGTACTCGGCGTCTATGATTGACCGAGTCTTGGATGTGGAACGTCTTACCACATGTCGAATCGGAACACGTCTTATTCCGAGATTCTGGCCAGGTTTAGACTAGGACCGTATTATTATCGTCGTCCTACCGAGAGAGTCACCAACACCACGTGAAATTAGTCTACATATACGAAATGAATTGAATCGTGTATGCGTTCAGGGAAATGTGATCTCGTGGATGCCTTTTAATCATACTTGCCATGTACACGTTGCTAGTGCGTTTCATTTACCGTGAGAGAGGTCGTCATTGTATTGTTATGTGTGGATGGGTGATTACATGATTGATTATTCAGGGTCATTCCATGACTTGGCATGGTTTGTTTGTCGAGTCTCAATCTTATCAAACTTATACCGCTAACGGTGAGATGTAAGCCCTAGTGAGCGTATTCGGTTGCCTAAGAGTGTCTTCCCAGAGTCTTTGTATAACATGATGGATTCGGATTTGTATTACATATGCTCTTATCATTATATATTGAATTGCCTATTTATCCTTATCGTATCTCACATGTATATCTATATATGCATGCTTCTACTTTGGTATTTCCTTCTATGTACGTTTGATGTGATATGGCTGGGAGAACCCGGAGTTACTCCCCACTGACTGTGGCGTTCATGTTTTTAATGGATGAACAGGTTGCTTGATTGGATGGCATTTTGCTTGATATTTTGGGTTCGGGTGTGAGCTAGCGGGCGTTGTCCCTGGATGAAACACCTCTAGACGTTCTTTAGCTAGATGCTAATAACTTTGTCTTTTGTTAACACTTTGAGAGACTACGTCTCTTGTGGTATTTTTATTGGGTTTGTAATATTTGACACTCCTCGTATTTTCTATTGGCATGTAAAAAGTTTTAAAAACACCGTAGTTTCGCTAATTAAATCACATGCTTGTATGTTTTATTTCCGCATTCGCGAGGGTTGTCACAGTTGGTATCAGAGCTTTATCGCTCCTGACGCACACACGTGAACCCTAAACTTAAACTACTTGACCTTGAAATAATAAATGAGAGATGGGTAGAAATTAAGGACTTTACTTGGTAGTCTTGGTGTACTTGATGTTTGTTAGGTTCTAACTTCTTTGTTGATTGTTTTGAGTGATGTTATGTTTATTTATATCTACCGTCTTAAGGTGGATAATTGTGTTACCTAGAAGAAGTATCCTCTACCGAAGATTTGAAGATTGACACGCCTAATTGAAGTGTATTTCTTCCTCATCTATGAATTCTGTCGTCCTTAATGTATTATGCTCTCTTCCTTCTATCTAGGTGCTTCTTTCTCTTCCAACTTGTTTGCCTCTTGGAATTACTCTTGATAGTTCCTCCATCTTACCATTGGTATCCTTACCTTCCCTTGTAAAATTTTTGTGGATGTCATACCCATTTGTTTGTGGTATATTATACTTGGTCGGAAGGACTTTGAATTTTGTGGAATATTAGTGTTTGTTAGAATGAATTTTGTGATTTGAGGAAATGGGGTAGATCTAAATTCACCCTATATTGATGATTGGTTGTAGCTCTAAGGAAAGGTAGTAAGATAAGTTTGATGATTTTAATGCTTGATGCTTGTCATGACTTGTGTGTAAATAGTTCATGATATTCGATGGTGTAAGGTCGAATGAGTTGGCTATGACTTCTTAACTCATTAGTAATTTAGTCTGTTGGACTTAGAAGTTTAGTATTGTTTTAAAGACCATGCTTATGATATGTTTATTTGGTGTAAATAAGAAGTTTAGAATGATATCTTGAGGTGCAAAATGCTTTTGAGACTAAGTGGCGTCTTGTGGTTTCCTATGGTGTGTTTGTAAGTGTAGGCTTGGTGGAAAGCATTTGGCTATAGTTCTTGGATTTAAAGATATGATCTTATCTTATGGTATCGGAGACTCGTTTGAAGTAGTAGGTTTCGTTGTAAGTTGAACCATATTACTTGAGGATTATAGATATGACAGAGACTCGATGATGTGAGCTATGATGGAAATACCTTGGGACGTTCCCGATGATGTTTGGCGTGATGATGTACTTTGATAATAATGAACCCGTGGCTATAGACTTGAAAATGACCGAGTATAAGAGAGTATTTGTTTTGTCCTTCAATTAAAGAAACCTTTGAGGTTGTGTTGAATATTTGAGCTAAAGGAATGTTACAATGCTTGAGTTGCAATTCCACATTTGGGAATCCGTGTGATATGAAAGGATGGATGAATTGGGTTGTAGTCGATTTGTCAAATTTTGGCGTACCTTACTTTGATGATTGTGGTACGATGGTCCCTTGTAAGAGACCTTTGTTTGGGATGAGTTGCTTTACTATCACCCTAAGTCTGAAAGGAGAAATTTTGTGGATTAAACCTTAAACCTTTACTCGTGCCATCATTCCTTTTCATTTCCATTCTTGAATGTTTTTGTCAAGATTGATCTTTAAGAAATCGCAAGCTCGTACCTTCTTTCTTACTCAGATATTTTCATAACTCTACCATCTGCTTTGTCTCTCCATTGACCTTGTTATTTTCAGCGCTCCTCTCTTGTGATCTCGTGCCTTATTTATTCCCGTGTTCTCTTTGAGATTCCTTATCATTTTCTATCTCGTTGCTGCTTAATCTTTTCTCTAGTGGATTGGATATTCTGTTTATAAGGCTCAGAGAATAAGTGTGTTGTAGTTTGGGATTCTTTAGCTAGAATATGTGTCCTTGGATTGAGCAAATTTCATGTTATATTTCATCATGGGAAATAGGACTTAAGCTCTAGGATGAATCCTAATAGTGATAATGTATCCTCCCTTAGTGGTTCTAGATTTGGAGCTTGGTATTGTAGTGTTATTTTGAGAATTGAGTTGATCATGATAATAGTTTGTTGATGTTGAGTAGTATAACGGTTGTTTGGGATATCATTTGAGAATTTGATGTCTCTAATTGGTGGTATCTAAAAGAGACTTTGCTTTAGGGAATTTAAGCCGGTAACCCAAGGTTTGAGCAGTATTGTCATAAATGAAAATTTATTCATTTTGAGTTTTAGATGATCTAGATGATTTGAATGGTTGTCTGATTGCCAAGTGATTGATCATTTGTGGTTTGGAATTTGTAATTCTCTTTTATTCTTAAGGAATCATAGTTTGAGGTTGAGAAATGTTCGTTGCAACTTTGGATAGTGAGTGCTCAGTTGTTATGGAATATAGAGTTAGAATGGTGAACCCATTTATCTTGAGGATTAGTAACCACCATAGTTTGCTAATGTGACTATTTATATTAGACGCTTCGAGCGTAGTAATGATCGAATTAAGGATGTTATGGCGTATTAAAGAATCCTTATAACCGATAATGGATTGTGGATATTCCGTTGTCGTGAGACTTTGGATGAGGCTAGTTGAATCTTAGATAATTATGTTTGTTGCTTTGATTGTGTTTTGACTTTCGAGGATGAGAAAGTTCATTGTAATGAATTTTGGAATAAATTGGATCAGAGGATTTTACGGTAAGAACCGTTCACTGTGTGGTTGTTAGTAGATATGGTTCCCTAAGATGAGATTTCTTTGGTTAGTGGTCTCAGATAGAGTTTGATGAATCTAAGGATTTTATAGTATGTTAAAGGACCTCTCCTGCAGATTACAATCAATGGACCCTAGTCGATGCTAATTAGGTTTGAATGGTTATGTTGATGACTTGAGGTCTCGTGATTATGGAATATTTCAGTAAAAATCTAATCATTGAAAATGTTGAGGTGTAACTTGGGTAAATTACATCCTCTTGAGGATTAGAGTATTAGTAGAGTTAGTACTATCGAATTCTTGTAGATCTTCCTGCCGATTTTATTGTCATCTTCCTATCCCTATGCAACGGGAGTATGTGACCAAGCCAAGACACGAGCCATGACACGAGCTCAAGACAAGACACAAACTCAAGACAAGACTCAACATCAAAACAACAACCTACATTCAGACAACACCATGACCAGCTATGACAATGTTCTATTCAGCCCAAGCCACAACCACTTCAAGCCTGCTAAGACAACACCACCACAACCAGAACAAAGCCTAGCCATCCACTTCCCAAGACTAGGCCACAACAAAGCTCAGCCAACAGCCCAACAAACCCAACACAACAAAAACAGCCCCCAGCCAAACACAGCCTATCACAGCCTTTCTAAACAAGGTCCATGGGGCCCCACACAATCAAACAAGCCTAACCAACCCTCAAACCTATGTCTTGGGAAGGTCCTCTACAACTTTCCCCAGGACTTCCCCCCCAGAAACAAACACACAAAAAGTTAGCTTAGGGACAACTACAAACTGTCCAGGAATTCAGCCTTTTGCAGTAGTTTAAATGTCACTATCAAACTTTCCTATTTTGAACAAACAAGCTCGAGGATCTTTTAGCAGACCCTTTGGCATTCATCCAACTTCAGTTGCGCTCAAGATTCAAGCCTGGAAGTCCACTCCTCCACCAGTTTCAACCTAAACAACCCCATTAAGGCAGATTGTCTCATTAGACTGCTTTTCTACTTTATTGCTTTAATTCTGAACAATGTAGCTGTTATTTCTGTTTCTTTTGCAAGCCAATTGTGGCCCTAGGATGTATTGAACGAGTAGGATGTAATCTCCTTGCCTATATAAGGCCATTTCCTAATGAATGAAAGGAGATTTGAAGTAAAACTTAAAACTGAAACCTTGTTTCTGTTGCATCTCTTGGCTGTGTGCTTGAGACAACTTCCTTTGCTTTGTGCTTGGAAGTGAGCTTGGGTCCTTAGCTTTGTGCTGGGATCAAGGTTCAAACCTCAACCATTGGCTTTGTGCTTTGGTTAAGGTCCTATCCTTGTTCTTTAACAATCAATTCAAACAGAAACAGAGTATTTGCAAAGTGTCTGAATCTCAATCAAATTGTCATTGTTTATTTGTCTTTCTGAATAGTTTCAGTGCAAATTGGTTATCAGAGCTTTGGTTTGTGAGTTCATCTACCTACCTACATTAAAAACACAAAATACAACCATGAGTGAAGAGAGAATCACAGGTATTGAAAACACAGTTCAAGATCTTGTCAGAACTGTAATGGAGGTCTCTAGATCTGTCAATGAACTCCTTGAGGGCCAACAGAACAATGATACAAGGGGAGGCAAAGGTCGAGGAAGAGGAGCACCTTTCCCACAAGGTGGAGTAAGGAGGAGACAACCTGTAGATCAGTTTGAAATGTCAGATTCAGATGGCTCAGATCACAATCTTCTCAGACACCAAGACAAAGATATCAAGGTAGAGATTCCTGACTTTCTAGGTAGCTTGAACCCTGATGATTTCTTAGGTTGGCTAAGGTCTGTAGAAAGAGTCTTTGAGTTTAAAGGATACACTGATAGAAAGGCTTTTAAGGTTGCTATCATGAAACTAAAAGGCTATGCCTCACTTTGGTATGAAAACATGAAAACCTTGAGGGGTAGGGAAGGGAAAGAACCTGTAAAGTCATGGCTCAAACTGAAAAAGAAAATGAGAGCTAAGTTTGTCTCTAGGGACTACACTCAAGACATGTTCATTAAGCTTACTCACCTAAAGCAATACCAAAGACCTTTAGAGTCCTACCTAAGAGACTTTGAACAACTCACTTTGCAATGTGAGGTTGTTGAGAAATCTGAACAAAAGATAGCAAGGTTCTTAGAGGGGTTGGATGCAAGGATAGCTAGCAAAGTCAGGCTACAAAACATATACTCCTTTGAGGAAGCTGTCAACTTGTCTTTAAGGGTAGAAAAATTGGGAAAAGGAAAGGCCAGTGCTTCTAAGACACCTTCCCGAACCCCCACCTTCAAACCTTTTGTAGGAGTTAAGATAGGAGAACCTGTGGTTCCTGTTAAGACTCCTTTCAACCTTGATAAAGGCAAGGCTGTTGAGGCAGGCCAAAGGAAGACTACCCCTCCCAAAAAGTGCTTTCAATGTCAAGGGTATGGACATTTTGCTAGAGAATGTCCATCTAAAAGGGCTCTGAGTACCCTAGAAGTAATCCATTGGGGAGATGATGAAGTGTTGGTCTGTGATGAAGAGATGGAAGAGCCTGAGGTAGAGGCTAGTGAGGAGTTGATATAGCCTGATGCAGGGTTAAGTTTGGTAACATGGAGGGTAATGCATACTCAACCACAACCTTTGGAAGAGGACCAAAGACACCAGATCTTTAGGACCAGATGTACCATCAAGGGTAGAGTATGTAACCTCATTATTTATGGGGGAAGCTGCACTAATGTGGCCTCCAAAACACTGATAGACAAGCTAGCTCTACCCACCAAAGACCACCCCCTACCTTACAAACTCAGATGGCTAAACAAAGGGGCTGAAATCAAGGTGGATAAACAATGTGTTATACCTTTCTCAATTGGTAAAGGGTATGTGGAGGAGAGTCTTTGTGATGTTCTACCTATGGATGCATGTCACCTTCTGCTTGGGAGACCATGGGAGTTTGATAGGGATGCCATACACCATGGGAGAGACAACACTTACACCTTCAAGTATGGGAAGAAGAAGATCACCCTAGCACCTTTACCACCTGCTTTAACGATCAACCCAAACCCCATGAGTGAGGCTTCCAAAGAAGTCATGTTGATAAGTGAATCAGAAATAGCACAAGAGCTAAGTGAGCTACAACCTGTGTACATATTGCTAGTCAAGGAGACTGGGATGAGTATCATTGATATCCCTGAAGAGGTCAACTCTATCCTAGAAAGTTATGGTGATGTCTTCCCTACTGAGCTTCCTAGTGGACTGCCACCACTTAGAGGGATAGATCACCACATTGACCTAGTGCCTGGAGCTATCTTACCCAACAAGCCAGCCTATAGGAGTGACCCTAAGGCTACACAAGAGCTCCAACTTCAAGTAGGTGAACTACTCAACAAGGGCTATGTCAGAGAGTCCCTCAGTCCTTGTGCTGTACCAGCCTTTCTTGTGCCAAAGAAGGATGGGACTTGGCGTATGTGTATTGATAGTAGGGCCATCAACAACATTACCATCAAGTATAGGTTTCCCATACCTAGACTTAATGATATTCTGGATGAGCTAAGTGGGGCTCAAGTGTTCACTAAGATTGAATGTAACTATAGACCCACAAAAAGATCCTTATAATAATAAATTGAGATCATACCCATTCGGTACGGGTTTAGTTGAATTTTTACTTGATCAGGGCTACCACCAAGTGAGGATAAGAGCAGGGGATGAATGGAAGACAGCTTTCAAGACTAAACATGGGCTCTATGAATGGCTAGTGATGCCTTTTGGGTTGTCTAATGCTCCTAGCACCTTCATGAGGTTGATGACAGAGGTCCTAAGGCCTTACTTAGGCAGGTGTGTAGTGGTTTACTTTGATGATATTCTTATTTACAGTTCAACTAAGGGAGAACATTTGCAACATCTGAAGTTGTTGTTTGAGGTCCTAAGAGAAAACAAGTTGTATGGCAAGCTAGAGAAGTGCACCTTCATGCAGCCTGAGGTTTACTTCCTTGGGTTCATCATCTCTAAGAAAGGGTTAGCAGTTGATCCTGAGAAAGTGCAAGCAATCAAGGAATGGCCCATTCCCCAAACTGTTACTGATGTAAGAAGTTTCCATGGATTGGCATCTTTCTATAGGAGGTTCATACAAGGGTTTAGTTCAATCATGGCCCCTATTACTGAGTCCATGAAGAAGGGAGAGTTCAAGTGGAATGAGAAGGTTGAAAGGTCCTTCAATCTGATCAAAGAGCTATTGTGCAAGTCTCCAATATTGGTTCTACCAGACTTTAACAAACTCTTTGAGGTAGAGTGTGATGCCAGTGGTCTTGGCATAGGAGCTGTGCTTACTCAGGAAAAGAAACCTGTGGCATACTTTAGTGAGAAGCTAAATGGGGCCAAGCTTAACTATTCCACATATGACAAGGAATTCTATGCCATTGGGAGGGCATTGAATCATTGGGGACACTACTTGAAGCCTAAGCCTTTTGTGCTTCATTCTGATCATGAGGCTCTCAAATACATCAATGGACAACACCAACTCAACCCCAGACATGCCAAATGGGTAGAGTTCTTGCAATCCTTCTCATTCTCCAGCAAGTACATAGAAGGTAAGAACAATGTTGTAGCTGATGCATTGTCTAGAAGGTCTGTAATGTTGACCTTCATGGAGCAAAGGGTGTTGGGGTTTGAATTTATGAAAGAGCTCTATCAAGAGACCCAGACTTCAAGCATGAATGGGAGGTACACCAAGAAGGGCAAGTCAAGAAAGGGAGCAAGTACACAGCTCAAGAAGGATACTTATTCTATGGAAACAAACTGTGTGTGCCTAAGGGACCTTATGGGGGACTACTGGTCAAAGAGGTTCACTCCAATGGCCTTGCTGGTCACTTTGGGGTACAGAAGACCTATGACATCTTACAAGATCAGTTCTATTGGCCTAAGATGCTCAGTGATGTGCAAGATGCCCTCAAAAGATGCAGATCTTGTCAACTAGCCAAGGCACACTTTCAAGCAGGCCCTTACAAACCACTTCCAGTACCCAACAAGCCATGGGAAGACCTCAGTATGGACTTTATTGTAGCCTTACCTAGAACTCAAAGGGGAAAAGATTCAATCATGGTGGTTGTAGATAGATTCAGCAAGATGGCACATTTCATTGCTTGTAAGAAGACTGAGGATGAATTGGGGGTAGCTGAACTATACTTTAGGGAGGTTGTCAAGTTACATGGGGTCCCTAGAAGCATTGTCTCAGATAGAGACACAAAGTTCATGAGCCATTTCTGGAGAACCTTGTGGAAGCTCTTGAAGACTAGGTTATTGTTTAGTACTTCTCACCATCCCCAAACTGATGGGCAGACAGAAGTCACTAACAGAACACTAGGGAAGATCTTAAGGAGCATTGTTTCTACGTCATTGAAAGATTGGGACCTCAAGCTAGCACAAGCTGAGTTTGCCTTCAACAGAGCTCCCTCCAGCAGCACAGGTAAAAGTCCTTTTGAAACAGTTTATGGCACTAATCCTCTCATGCCTACAGACCTAGCACCAGTCAAAGGAAACAAGGCAAGCTATGATGCAAAGAAAAGAGTTGAGCAAATGATACAAATTCATGAGCAAGTCAAGAAGCAGATTGAAAGGTCCAATGAGTTGTACAAGGCCAGGTCCAAGGGGCCTAAGAAAGCAAGGGAATTCAAAGCATGAGATCTTGTATGGTTGCATTTAAGAAAAGAGAGATTTCCAGACAAGAGGAGAAACAAGCTCATGCCAAGAGCTGATGGACCATTTGAGATATTGGAGAAGATAGGCACCAATGCTTACAAGGTGGATCTACCAGGAAGCTATGGTGTACATGGTACTTTCAATGTTGGAGACCTGAGTCCTTACCATGGTGAATCCGATGATGAGGGTGAAGAAGATTTGAGGGCAAATCCTTTTCAAGAAAAGGAGGTTGCAACGGGAGTATGTGACCAAGCCAAGACACGAGCCATGACAAGAGCTCAAGACAAGACACAAACTCAAGACAAGACTCAACATCAAAACAACAACCTACATTCAGACAACACCATGACCAGCTATGACAATGTTCTATTCAGTCCAAGCCACAACCACTTCAAGCCTGCTAAGACAACACCACCACAACCAGAACAAATCCTAGCCATCCACTTCCCAAGACTAGGCCACAACAAAGCTCAGCCAACAACCCAACAAACCCAACACAACAAAAACAGCCCCCAGCCTTTCCTTTATCAAGTTAAAGGAGTCTAACAGGAACCACAGGTTCTCCTATCTTAACTCCTACAAAGGGTTTGAAGGTGGGGGTTCTGGAAGGTGTCTTAGAAGCACTGGCCTTTCCTTTTCCCAATTTTTCTACCCTTAAAGACAAGTTGACAGCTTCCTCAAAGGAGTATATGTTTTGTAGCCTGACTTTGCTAGCTATCCTTTCATCCAACCCCTCTCAGAACCTTGCTATCTTTTGTTCAGATTTCTCAACAACCTCACATTGCAAAGTGAGTTGTTCAAAGTCTCTTAGGTAGGACTCTAAAGGTCTTTGGTCTTGCTTTAGGTGAGTAAGCTTAATGAACATGTCTTGAGTGTAGTCCCTAGAGACAAACTTAGCTCTCACTTTCTTTTTCAGTTTGAGCCATGACTTTACAGGTTCTTTCCCTTCCCTAACCCTCAAGGTTTTCATGTTTTCATACCACAGTGAGGCATAGCCTTTTAGTTTCATGATAGCAACCTTAAAAGCCTTTCTATCAGTGTATCCTTAAAACTCAAAGACTCTTTCTACAGACCTTAGCCAATCTAAGAAATCATCAGGGTTCAAGCTACCTAGAAAGTCAGGAATCTCTACCTTGATATCTTTGTCTTGGTGTCTTAGAAGACTGTGATCTGAGCCATCTGAATCTGACATTTCAAACTGATCTACAGGTTGTCTCCTCCTTACTCCACCTTGTGGGAAAGGTGCTCCTCTTCCTCGACCTCTGCCTCCCCTTGTATCATTGTTCTGTTTGCCCTCAAGGAGTTCATTGACAGATCTAGAGACCTCCATTACAGTTCTGACAAGATCTTGAACTGTGTTTTCAATACCTGTGATTCTCTCTTCACTCATGGTTGTATTTTGTTTTTTTAATGTAGTTAGGTAGATGAACTCACAAACCAAAGCTCTGATAACCAATTTGCACTGAAACTATTCAGAAAAGACAACTAAACAATGACAAATTGAGCTAAGATTAAGACACTTGCAAGTACTCTGTTTCTGTTTGAATTGATTGTTAAAGAACAAGGATAGGACCTTAACCAAAGCACAAAGCCAATGGTTGAGGGTTGAACCTTGATCCCAGCACACAGCTAAGGACCCAAGCTCACTTCCAAGCACAAAGCAAAGGAAGTTGTCTCAAGCACACAGCCAAGAGATGCAACAGAAACAAGGTTTCAGTTTTATGTTTTACTTCAAATCTGATTTGCATTTCATTAGGTAAAGGCCTTATATAGGCAACAAGGATACAACTCAGACATTAGGAGATATCTAGGGCCACAAAGGCTTACAACATGAAACAAAATAACAGCTACAAACTTGCAAGAAACTGACATAAAGTAGATAAAGCAGAAAAGTAATTCTAATGGGACAATCTGCCTTAATGGGTTTGTTGGGGTTGAAACTGGTGGAGGGGTGGACTTCTGAGCTTGATTCTTGAGCTCAACTGAAGTGGGATGGATGCCAAAGGTCCCTCTAAAAGGCCCTCGAGTTTGTTTGATCATAAAAGGAAAGTTTGATAGTGACATGTTAACTACTGCAAAAAGGCTGAAATCTGGACAGTCTGAAGTTGTCCCTAAGCTAACTCTTTGTGTGTTTGTTTCTGGGGAGGGAAGTCCTGGGGAAAGTTGTAGAGGACCTTCCCAAGACATAGGTTTGAGGGTTGGTTAGGCTTGTTTGATTGTGTGGGGCCCCATGGACCTTGTTTAGAAAGGCAGTGATAGGCTGTTTTTGGCTGGGGGCTGTTTTTGTTGTGTTGGGTTTGTTGGGCTGTTGGCTGAGCTTTGTTGTGGCCTAGTCTTGGGAAGTGGATGGCTAGGCTTTGTTCTGGTTGTGGTGGTGTTGTCTTAGCAGGCTTGAAGTGGTTGTGGCTTGGACTGAATAGAACATTGTCATAGCTGGTCATGGTGTTGTCTGAATGTAGGTTGTTGTTTTGATGTTGAGTCTTGTCTTGAGTTTGTGTCTTGTCTTGAGCTCGTGTCATGGCTCGTGTCTTGGCTTGGTCACATACTCCCGTTGCATTCATTATGTATTTAATTATTTTTTTTTTCTTTCCGCAAATTTGAGGGTGTCACATCAGCAACCCAAAGAACCAATAGTTGAGCCTACACAAGTAGAGAGCCAAAAAGATTCTCAACCATCAACCGCTAAGGAAACGGAAAACAAACCTGAAAAGAAGGATGAACCTGAAAAGGAACCCATAAAAATTCAAGTTCCATTTCCCCAACGTTTGAGGAGAAATCATAAGGAAACCCAGTTCAGCAAATTCATGGAAGTAGTCAAAAACCTCCAAGTAACGGTTCCCTTCACTGAATTAATCACTCAAATCCCTTCTTACACGAAATTCATGAAGGATATCTTAACTAAGAAGAGGACTTTAGATGATGTTGAAATCATAGCATTCACAGCTGAATGCAGCGCGTTATTGCAAAACAAGTCCCCTCGTAAGTTAAAGGATCCTGGTAGTTTCTCTATGCCTTGCACTATAGGCACCTACACTATTGATAAAGCTTTATGCGATCTAGGTGCTAGTGTAAGCGTCATGCCCTATTCCATCTGCGAAAAATTGATTATGGGAATTCTCAAATGCACTAGTATCACTCTGCAAATGGCAGACCGTTCTCTAAAACAGCCTATGGGAGTTTTAGAAGATGTGCCTGTCAGAGTAGGGAGGTTTTTCATTCCAATCGATTTCATCGTGTTAGATATGGCTGAAGATTCGCAAATCTCTATCATTTTAGGAAGGCCATTTCTACACACTGCGGGAGCAGTAATCGATGTCAAGAATGGAAAATTGACATTAGAAGTAGGTGATGATAAAGTCACCTACAACTTAAACAGTGCAATGAAGAACCCTATGCTTGAAGAACCTTGCTGTTTCCTTGACATTGTCGACTCAATTATTGGTGAATCTCTGTATCCATCAATAATTGAGGATCCTTTAGAAGCAATCTTATTGTTGGAGGATATCTCTGAGAACGACAATTTCGAGATCAGTGAGCTGGAAAAGGACTTGACTGGAAAAGAGATACCATCTGAAGAAGTTCAAAAGTTCATGAGCTTAATTGATACTCCTGCCAAGGCAGAAGTACACAAACCTGAACTTAAACCTCTTCCCTCAAATCTAAAATATGCCTTTTTAGATGAATCTGAATATTGCCCAGTCATAGTGAGTGGTCTCCTAGATGAAAATCAGTTAACCTCACTATTGACTATCTTAAAGAAACATAGGAAGGCAATTGGATACAAGCTTGAAGATTTAACAGGCATAAGCCCCGACTTTTGCATGCATAGAATCAACATAGAAGAAGGCCAAAAACCTTGTGTTTAAGGTCAACGCCGTCTTAATCCAAACCTGCAAGAAGTAGTCAAAATGAAAGTTATGAAATTGCTAGATGCTGGCATAATCTATGCAATCTCTGACTCGAAATGGGTTAGCCCTGTCCAAGTTGTTCCCAAGAAAGGAGGAACAACACTAGTCAAAAATGAAAAGAATGAGCTCATCCCCACAAGGATTGTGACGGGATGGCGTATGTGTATTGACTACAGGAAGTTGAATCAATCAACTAGAAAAGATCACTATCCTCTGCCCTTCATTGATCAAATGCTAGAGAGGTTAGCTTGCCACAAATATTTCTACTATCTAGATGGTTACTCAGGATTTTTCCAAATTCCTATCCACCCTGAGGACCAAGAGAAAACCACCTTCACCTGTCCCTATGGTACTTTTGCTTATCGCCGAATGCCATTTGGCCTGTGTAATGCACCTGCAACTTTCCAGCGTTGCATGACTAGTATCTTTTCCGATTTTGTTGAGACTATCATGGAAGTATTCATGGACGACTTTAGCGTCTATGGCATTTCCTTTGATAATTGTTTGACAAATCTATCCAAAGTATTGAAACGCTGTGAAGAAGTCGATCATGTTCTCAATTGGGAAAAGTGTCACTTCATGGTGAACGAAGGTGTAGTTTTAGGACACATCATTTCTGAAAGAGGTATTGAAGTGGATCGAGCTAAGATCCAAGTTATTGAACAACTGCCACCACCTGCTAATGTAAAAGGAATCAGGAGTTTCCTTGGCCACGCCGGTTTCTACCGACGGTTTATAAAAGATTTTTCAAAAATAGCCAAGCCCCTGACTGAGCTCCTTTTCAAGGATGCACCTTTTATTTTCACAAAGGAATGCCTTGAGGCATTCAGCAAAATCAAACGTGCTTTAATCACCGCACCTATAATCCAGCCACCTGATTGGAATCTTCCTTTTGAACTTATGTGCGATGCGAGTGATTATGCCGTAGAAGTTGTTTTGGGGCAAAGAAAGGAAAAGTTCCTTCATGCAATTTCCTATGCTAGTAAAACCTTAGATCCTGCCCAAATCAACTATGCCACCACTGAGAAAGAACTTCTTGCCATTGTCTATGCCTTAGACAAATTCCGTTCTTACCTTATAGGATCAAAAGTCATTGTTTACACTGACCATGCTGCCTTGAAATATCTGCTTTCAAATAAAGAAGCAAAACCTAGACTTATCCGATGGATCTTACTCCTTCAAGAGTTTGATCTAGAGATACGGGATAAGAAAGGAGCAGAAAATGTAGTCGCTGACCATCTCTCAAGGATAAGAGTAACTGAAATAGGATTACCAATGCCAATTAATGATTCATTCGCTAATGATTCACTAATGGAAATTGCGGACTCTTCTCCTTGGTATGTTGATATTGCCAATTTTCTTGTTAGTCGCCAGCTACCTTCTGACCTTTCTTATAACCAAAGAAAGAGATTTTTGCATGATGCAAAATTCTTTGTTTGGGATGACCCTTATCTTTTCAAGCAGTGTTCAGATGGTCTTTACAGACGATGTATCCCTCAGTGGGAAGTTAAAGGAGTTTTAGAAGGATGCCACTCATCTGCTTATGGTGGTCATCATGGTCCATCCAAGACCGTAGCCAAAGTCTTACAATCCGAGTTTTTCTGGCCCTCGATGTTTAAATATTCAAAAGACTTTGTTATGGCTTGTGATGCTTGTCAACGAATGGGTCAAATATCCAAGAGACATGAAATGCCTCAAAACGGCATATTAGAAGTCGAAATATTCGATGTCTGGGGTATTGACTATCAAGGACCATTCCCTTCTTCTAACGGAAATCGTTACATCTTAGTCGCTGTCGACTATGTTTCGAAATGGGTAGAAGCAATTGCCACTCCCACCAATGATGCTAGAGCTCTGATACGGCTGTTTAAGAAGATCATTTTTCCGCGTTTTAGTGTACCCAGAGCTGTGATAAGTGATCGAGGAACTCATTTTGGAGAAAAGCAGTTAGACACTCTGCTTGCCAAATATGGTGTGTATCACATACGAGGATTAGCCTACCACCCTCAGACCAGCGGTCAAGTAGAAGTCTCAAACAGAGAGTTGAAAACAATTCTTCAGAAAGTCGTCTCAAAATCTAGAACTGATTGGAGTAATAAGCTCGATGACACCTTATGGGCTTATCGTACAGCTTTCAAAACCTCGATTGGAACATCTCCCTATCGATTGGTTTATGGAAAGGCCTGTCATCTTCCTGTCGATTTAGAATACAAAGCTTACTGGGCTATCAAAGAACTCAACTTAGACACTAAGCTTAGCGCTGATAGACGACTTTTGCAACTCAATGAGCTAGAGGAATTTCGTTTGCAAGCTTATGAGAATTCTAGGATCTACAAAGAGAAAACGAAGCGTTGGCACGACAAGAGGATAATTAGAAAAGAATTTAATGTCGGTGACCAAGTACTTCTTTTAAACTCCCGTTTGAAAATTTTTCCGGGAAAACTTTGATTACGATGGTCTGGACCATTCACTGTCACTTATGTCAGCAAATATGGCTATGTGGAAATAATGGCTAGCAATGGTGAAAAATTCAAAGTCAATGGACACAGACTGAAACTCTACTATAGCAATTCTATCATCGGATGCTTAGATATTATCTATATAGTGCGTCAATCCCCAACCCAATGATTTCATAAAAGCATTCGTCGAGCAGGACGTTAAACAAGCGCTTCTCGGGAGGCAACCCGTGTTTTCCCTTTTTCCCTTTTTATTTTTTCTTTTCCTTTTTTTCGTTGTTTTGTTCGATTTCTTTTGTAGATGAAAGAGTTTTTTTGGAATCTATAAAGACCTTCCTTGTCAAGTCCAAAAGACTAGCTTGGGGGAGTCCGCGCTGACTAGTAAGCTTCATTCTTCTTTCATTTTTTCCCTTCTTCCCATTAAGCATCTCGTTGCATATTTAGTCTTTGTGCTCACATTGAGGACAATGTGATGTTTAGCTTGGGGGAGGGATTGCATTTTCCCATTTTGCATTTTAGTTGTTTATATTTTTCAAATTTTGAATAAGAAAGAGAAGATTTTAACGAGAAATTTTAAAATTTTGAACACAATTGAATGCTTCTCATGCTTTGCTTGCTTGTTTAATATGTTATCATGTTACATTTCCCAAACTTAGAGCTTTCAAAAGATAATGATTCAATATTCATTGAATTTCGCATACATGGGGAAGTCTTGTACACAGTAGGCATTGAATGAATCTATAGATGAGTACGCTTGATCTTGACATTTGGCAAGTTACATATATTGTAAGGTAGAACCTCTTTAGACTGGTACATCTATACCCAGTCTCATCTAGGTGAGTGTAGTTATCCTTGTGATATGTGTCATGTCAAAACGCATAAGTATGGTTCTCATTTCATTTGTATAAGCATTGCATTCATGATTCACTAAGATTTGAAGCCTTTTTCACTTTGAATTGCCCCTCAAAATTAGCCCTTCATACAAATCCTTCACAAAATAATAGCTACATATAAAAACTGCCTACCTTTTGAGCTAATAGCTAGACTATGGTGTATGGGTGCTCTTTTGAGAAGATTTGTTCTTATCTGTCAAAGTGAATTTGGAGAACGAAAAATATTCAGGAAGTGATGTTCAAAAAGAAAAAAAAAAGAGAAAAAAATTGAAAAAAGAAAAAGAAATAAAAAAGAAATAAAAAGAAGAAGTTGTGAGTATCTCCTCAAAATGTCAAATCAATAGAAGGAGTTTACCCTTATGTTTCGTGTGTAATAAGCCAATCCGTTACTTCTGGCTTCGTTATTCGTCTTTTGGGAATTAACCGAAAGTTTGGATTGAGTATTCATTTATCATTGGTCAGTTGCTAGCTCATTCTAACCTTCACATGACCATAACTATTTGTCCACCTTTCACCCATTTCCCAAAGCCTTCTTCTTATTTTTCCGGCTTCTTTTCTATGTGCATTCTGATCTTTGACTTGTGTTTTGAATTGTTTACCATATTAGACTGCGGACACATTTTCATAAGTCGTAGATAGGTGAGTGTCTCAAAAACATTTACACATAAAGAAATCACCTTTTACATGCAATGAGTGTTCGAGTGTGCCGTGAGAGTCCATTTGTCAAAAGATCATGCAAGAGCCAAAAATTCTGTAGTGAAATTCTTTGTGCTACGCCGTTATGTAAATCTCAGCCATGTTTATGTATCATTCTTTCCCACGTTGTTTTTTGGGTTATGATTCATTATGTTTTAAAAATTTTACGTTAAGATTTGTTTCTTGATGGTGTAGTAGCCAATGCTTGCAACCCTTGTCCTGGTATTGTTTGTTATGTTTGCTTTAGGACAAGCAAAGGTTTAGCTTGGGGGAGTTTGATAAGTGAATATTTGTATGATTTTAACCCCCGATTTAGCTCGGTTTTGTATGTCATTTGTGCTTTGTTAAGCCATTTTATGAGCTAATATCGTCTTCTAGACGAATTCCTGTGTTCTAACCTGTTTTGTAGGGAAAGTGACGTTTCTACGCCCTTTTTCTATACTTCCGAGCATTTGCCAAGAACCCGACGATTTGAATAAGCAAGCTTGACTATGTCAAAGGCATTTCAAGAAGGTTCACTAACTCAAAATAGAGAAGTAAAAGACGATGTCGCAGTTGTCGGAAGATCAATCAATTGAGCGGAAGAATTCATTGCTTTACATCAAACCCTATCAACAAACCTGATTGAAGAGGTCAAGGGGGATGATGGAAGTCAAGTCAAAGCAAAGGGAGATGAAACGTTAGTCAAAAGCTCCCAGATGACAACTTACCCGATCGGGTAAGTGTGTACCCGATCGGGTATCTCTGCTGCTTCGAGCAAAATGCTTCAACTTCCTATTTTTGTCCTATATGTTGAATGCTCGACCCCTTCCCCACGAAACCCTAATGCTATATAAAGAGAGCTCCAGCCCCTCTTCTCATCACACAATTCAACACACAACTCATCTCAATCTCACCCACAACATCTCTTCTTTTCTTAATTTTCTCTTTAGTTTAATCTTTCTAGTTTAGATCATTTTCTTCTTTTGTCTTTAGTTCTTAGTTTATTTATGTCCATTCCATATCAAAACATTAGCTTAGATCAATAAGAATTTCAATCTTTGTAGTCTACTTTGTTGGGTTCAAGTGTTGTAATTCAAGGAACGATTATTCTATGCAAGGGATTTCTGTTATTGTTATCGCTTTCGTTGTTGATCGTCACCTAGGTATTTCTATTTTATCCTTTGTTTAATGTCCTTATTGTTTTCTATTTGATTGTTATTTTCTTTACATATTATCTTATATTCATTTTCATGCTTTTATAATCGTAATTTCATTTCTTAGATTGTCAATTAGCGTCGTTATTATCGCCTTATAAAGAGTCTTAAATTATCGTCAAAAACCAACTAAACATGTCTATCCTAGTTTTCATTATCACCATCATCTTAGATATAAACATTATCATGAGTGAGTAGTCACCTTTCTAGGGTGTAGGGTAGCCATGTTAGATTGATTAAAAGATGATTATTGGATAAAAGAAATTTTGCTTTTAAAACGTTGTGTCTATGCATGTTTGGACTATAATGATATTTGACGATTCCTGATCAAAATCATTGACTAGTATGGAATTATTTTCCAAGGTAGAGATACGCGAATTGAATAGACAAAGCTTACATGGTTTATTAAGACCTAGTAAATCGCCTAAAAGCCTGCTAGACCATCTGATCTATTATTGTAATGAACACATCATTCTTACGAACTCACAATGAATTATTTGCATATCCTAAATCCAATTTAATCAATATGTCAATCTACATGTGTGAACCTATTTCCCTATATGCTTTTCATTATTATTATTTCATCATTTGTTTTATTGCTTTCATCTTCATTTGCTTTTATTTTGTTTTCATTTATGCTTTTTGTTAGTTTAGACATTAAAACTCCAAAACCCAGAAACTCGTTAGATAAATTTCAATTGTGAGACGATTCACAATCCTATAGGAAACACCATCTCCATGAGGATCGACCCCTGCTTCCCGAATTACATTAATTTGTTATTAGCCTAGTCTGGGTAATTTATCTTTGTATCGGGCTCGCGACAAGCACGATCATCTCTCTCAAAAATCTGGTTCTTTTATACCCTTGATTCGGAAACCTAGGGCCTTCGAGAAATGGGCCTCAAAATGACAAGACGGAAAATGAAGAAACACGTGTGACACCCTCAAATTTGCGGAAAGAAAAAAATAATTTAAATAAATAAAAGATGAGAATACGTTTCTAATAGGTTCACTTTAGTGAAAATCGGTAAATTTTAAAACCGGAACCTACTATTAAATATATTCATCATAACAAAGGTGTCTTAAACAAACAAGGTTCATAACAAAAAGAAATAATATTATACATAAGAAATATCTAAAACGGGAGACATGTTTCCCGTATAAATACGGAAATAAAAGAGTGTATAATAATATACAATCCTAAGAACCGAATATAGGTCCAAGGTAATACTTCACTCGCTAGCTCGTCAATGTACCCAAGTATGCATCACAAACCTGCCAACCGCATTAAATATAAACACGGAAGCCACAGTCAGTGGGGAGTAACTCCGAGTTCTCCCAGCCACGAAATGTCGAGTTTAATAAAACATGAATAACATAAAAGAGATGTACATGGAAAATACAAAACCTTAACATATACGATATGCTCTTCATGTTATGAAACAAATAACTATCATATAACCTATCATATGAAGGCTAAGCTACTCATGCAAGCTATCATGTGAATCAGTTAACAACCGGTAATCCAAACTCTATCAACCGTAGCCGGCTTGCATCTCACCTTCTACGATTCATAGAATCATCAAACATGAAAGACCAATACGTCTAGAAACAGGCATAAGTTCTTAGTACAGTCAATAGTCGACTTATGTAACTCGAGGCTATACCTACGAGGTAGGATATACTTATATATTTAGCTCAGCGGTTAACCCTAATAACATGTCCAAAAATACAAAAGCACACATATAGGCTCAGCGGACCTTAAAAAACATGGCAAAGATCACAAAGGCACATATATTTAGTCAGAGGTTACCCTATAACATGCCCAAGATTACAACTTAACCCTAAAAAACCTAGATTGCGCAGACCCTAGAGAAAATGCGCAGATCCATCGCAACCAAGATCATGATACAACCAATGAGTACCCTAAGAAGATCACCAAAGGGTTGGGGCTAGTACTAAAGCTGGCTCCATTCCCCAAAGTGGAGCAATGGAAGCCATGACCAACTTGGAGATCCCACCAAGCAGGGACACAAAAGCTATCAAGCCATGAACATATACTCGTTAAAGATAGTAAGGCCTATCGATGTCATGGGCCAAGATACTCATTTAGAATTAGAATGGTCAAGACGCCATATACTCATAATTCTCTATGGGTACTTAGTCAACACGACACCAACCATATAATCAAACAGTCACCGGGAAAACTTCCTATCATGTGACTAATTGCATATAAATCATATTCAAATATCATATCGCCTCATATCTACTAAGGCTCATTCATTCAGTCATTAAATAAAACCTTACCTGAAGACAAATCCCCGACCCGAGTCCCGCGACGGGTCATCAGTCAAAACGGGGC
Source organism: Heliosperma pusillum (assembly GCA_022085475.1). NCBI lineage: Eukaryota > Viridiplantae > Streptophyta > Magnoliopsida > Caryophyllales > Caryophyllaceae > Heliosperma > Heliosperma pusillum. Next base: position 28,182 of record JAIUZE010005943.1, read on the forward strand.
TGACTAGATCTTAGTTTGACCAAACCCGTTTGGCCAAACCGGCTAGAAACAGAGTCTAGCCATCGAGGCTTGAACATAAGAATATCACATTATTTCATGCTATTTTATTCCAACTTCTAACATGTGAATTATTAAATCTTACGAAAACCCGCGTGACTTAAAGGATATCAAATTAAACTACAATCTCGTATTATAATTTCATGTGAGAAATAATAATATATTGAAAACCTTTTAATTAAATAATTTACTTATTAAAATTCCCCACTTGCTAAATATTACAAAACACGATAAAATAACAATACTCAAAAACCGTCACAAGTCCAAGGGGACCCACGGTTCATTTTGGACCGGTTTTGGTCATCTTTTCTAAAAACCGTTTCTTAATATTTCCCGCATGCTTACCATATTTAAAACCCGTCAAAACAACAACAAAACAATCAAGTATCGACAAAAACCCAAAGGACAATTCCCGGACCAATCCAGACCGGGTCTGAACCGGCCTGGACCGGCCTGAACTGGGCTGAACCGGCCTGGTTTGGGTCGGTTTCCAGCCACCCCAACCCAGCCACCACCCACGGCCAACAACAACAACCACCCAAATTTATTTTAACATGATTTTAATTAACAACATCCATTTTAACAACCAATTCAACCATCATTCATACAAAAATCATGATTATGAACCATCATCCAAATTTATCAAGAACACTAAACATATCAAAAATTCATACAACATAATAAAAATAACAACTTATCATGTTACTAATTAAAAACCGCAAATCATAAACAACAACTAAAGGTATGTAACATTAATTCGTCGAGTAACTCGGAATTGTTACCTTAGCTAGCAAAATCAATTATTAGCACCAAAATAAGAAGTAAAGAAAAACCTGTCTACTAATCTTCCCCTAATATATACGAGTCACCAAACTCGTCTTCAAAATCTTCCCCTATAAGAAATGACAGGAAAAACATTATTAGAATTAAAACTTGATTTTCCATAATTAAAGTGTTGAAAACGATTTTGTCGGAATTGAAAATAAACCGTACTTGAAGATGGAGAGCGAAGAGGAGATTCTAGAAATATAAGTTAGGACGGATTTGAATAAGAAATGAAGGTTTTGTGACGATTTTGCTCAAGAACGACGAAGAACGACGAAGAACGACGAAGAACGATGAAGAAAGATTAAAGAAAGTATTAATTAGATCTTAAGTTGATTTATTGTAAAATGAAAAAGTATTTAGTGAGTAATGGGAGATTGGGTCGTGTAATTATAGAGAAAATAATGAGTCGGGTTTTGAAATTGTTGTTACGGAATTGACTCGGGTTTTATAATTATATTAGGGTAATTAATTAGATATTATTAGGTTATATAATAGTTTAATCAAATATCTAGATATTAATTAAATATTATGTTATTGTAATAAAAAGAAAGACAAATATCTAGCTCTAAGAGAGGAAGGAGAACCGTGTGGATCATAGGAGAATCGGGTCTGTTTTTCGAGCGATTTGCGTAATTTCAGTTAACGGATTGATAAAGTTATAAATATCTAAGATATTATTATTAGTTTAATCAAAAGAATGAAAATATCCAAAGTGAGTGGAAAAAGATGACATGGGGCGTGTGACTCATGCCAAAGTCGGGTTTCGGGTTTGTTTTCGGGATTTAAGATGACTCGGGAATAGTTAAATGATGTTCGGGATTAAACCGTAAAAGTTATTCTTTAATTCCGAATAAATTCAAAATAATTATTTTAAATTATCATAAATTCAAATAAATCTTAATAAAAATAAATTAAATTTATTATTTTATTTGAAATATAATTTCGGTCTTTAAAATTACGAGATGAGTCGGGAAAAGTCAACGAAAGTCAAAGTCGACTTAAAAGTCAAGAAAAGTCAAAGATGACTTAAAAGTCAAGAAAAGTAAATGACGACTTAAAAAGTCAAGAAAAGTCAATGACGACTTAAAAAGTCAAGAAAAGTCAAAGACGACTTAAAAGTCAAGAAAAGTCAAAGATGACTTAAAACGGGATTCTCATGAAATCTCTCAGAAATTCCAAATACGAACTCGGGATTTCCAAATACGACTCGAAACAATAAATTCTATTTTAAAACTTAACTTTGCTGAAAAGTATTCGTAAAACATTTTTACTAGAAAAATTGGGTACTTTTCGGGTTGTTACATCCTTAATCTATTCAACAAGTTAAATAGGTTGTTTATGTTGATAAAAGTTGGATCACTATGAAAGGGTCATAGTCATCCACTGAACCTAAGAGATGTCGATCACATAAGACCGATCATGTATGCCATTACATGCTGATAAGTGAATATTTGCACGATTTTAACCCTCAATTTAGCTCGGTTTTGTATGTCATTTGTGCTTTGTTAAGCCATTTTATGAGCTAATATCGTCTTCTAGGCGAATTCCTATGTTCTAACCTGTTTTGTAGGGACAGTGCCGTTTCTACGCCCTTTTTCTATATTCCCGAGCATTTGCCTAGAACCCGACGATTTGAAGAAGCAAGCTTGACCAAGTCAAAGGCATTTCAAGAAGGTTCAAGGATTCAAAAGAAAGAAGAAGCAAAGACGATTTCGCAGTTGTCAGAAGATCGATCAGTTAGGCGAAGAAATCATCATTTTACATCAAACCCTATCAACAAACCCGACTCAAAAGGGCAAGGGGGATAATAAAAGTCAAGTCATAGGCCAAGGGAGATAAAACGAAAGTCAAAGCATCCAGAATACTACATACCCCATCGGGTAAGTAGTGTACCCGATCGGGTATGTTTGCTGATCCGAGCTTTTGCTTCGACTTCCTTTATTTTGTCCTATATGTTTAATGTATGACCCCTTCCCCACGAAACCTACTGCTATATAAGAATGCCTCAGCCACCACATCTCAACACACTTCTCTACACACAATTAGAAACCCTAGATTAGGAGGAGAGAAACCTAGCCTCTCTTCTCTCGTCTAGATCATTTTCTTCTTACTTTTTGTCCTTAGTTTCTTAGTTTATTTCTGATTTCTCTACATCAAATCCTTAGCCTAGATCAATAAAAATTCCATCTTTGTAATCTACTTTATGTGGTTCAAGTATTGTAATTCGTGGATCGACTATTCTATGCAAGGAATTTCTATTACGGTTGTTTATATTTCATCATTGTCGTTGTTGATCGTCATCTAGGTATTCCTATTTTATCTTTTGTTTAAAGTCTTTATGTTTCTTATTTGATTGCTATTTTCCTTACCTGTTATTTTAGATTCAATTACAATATCGTTGTAATCATTTCATTTCCCTAGATCGTCAATTTAGCACTTTTATTATCGCCAATTAAAGAGTCTTAAAATATCTTCAAAACCAAATAAACATGTCTATCCTTGTTTTTATTATTAACATCATCTTAGATCTAAACATCACCATGAGTGAGTAATCGTTTTTCTAGGGTGTAGGGTAGCCATGTAGGTTGATTAAAAGATGATAATTGGATAAAAGAAATTGTACTTTTAAAACATTGTGTCTATGCATGTTTGGACTATAAAGATAGTTAACGATTCCTGATCAAATTTTGGCGCCGTTGCTGGGGATCACGGTTTAGGTTTCCTTTTTCTAGTGATTTTTATTGCAATTAGTTTTATCTAGTCTTTAGGAACCCAAATCCCTAAGACCTCTCTTGATTTTATATCTTAGCTTTTCAAGCTTATGCCCAAATCTTCTAGACTAGGGACTTCTATCTCTTTAGACCCCGATCTAGAAAGGACTCTGCGTAGGAGGCGAAAGTTATTCAATGAAATCTCAAAAGCTTCTGATACTTCAAGTTTAGACCGTATTCGTGAGAATTACTCGGATATTTTATCTAATCTTGAAGGAGAAGAAAATCCATTCTCATCTCCATTCTCAAAAACCAATCAACCTTCAAACAACACTCCATCTTCATCTTCACAAAAGACTATGGTTCGACTTTCAGACCATTCCAAATCAACTGCAGATACACTTCCAAGGGGTATTGCTACACCCCAAATCACAGCCCAAAACTTTGAAATCAAACCTGCCTTCATCAGTTTAATAGAAAGAAGTCAATTTGGTGGCAATGCCATAGAAGATCCCAACCTTCATATTCAAAACTTCTGTGACTATTGCTCCACAATTAGACAAACTGGAGTATCCCAGGAGAAGATTAGGGAAATGCTCTTTCCCTTCTCTTTAACAGGAAAGGCTAAACTTTGGATCAATAGCCTTGACCGAGTTGCCTTAGGAATAGCCGATTCAGATAGTTGATGTGGTCGTTATACACCAAAAATAAATCCTAAGTCTACTAACTAAGAAGATAGCGGAAGTAGGGTCGATCTCCACAGGGAGGAAACTAATTGTCTGAAATCTAAATCTGCCAGTAACAATCTGGGGGTTTTGAAAATTGGTTTTAACTAAACTAAATAATATTAAAGGAAAGAGAAAAAAAGGAAGAAATAAATATGAACTAAATCAAATAAAGAGGAATATGCCAGGATTTGGTCTACTGCAGCATCGGCATCTATGGGTCAACTAAGTCAGCCAATCTATCAATGAGAAGGGCAATGGTTTTCTCCTCTCGGTCTCAAACCACCCTAGGGATTTTCGTAATTAACTCTAGTCCTCTTAGGAGTCACCTATAAATTCTAAGCAAGCCTTCCCTTCCAATCTCTCGATCCAGGTCGGGGTTAACTACCTAGCCTAGTCTCCTGCGTATACTCATTCGACTAAACCTCAATTAAATTACTTAGACTGATTCTCATATTCAAGACTAACTAAAATAATCTATCCTAACATGCCTCTACTATAGTTCCCTCATCCCAACATACAAAGGAATTAGCTACTCATGTTATTAACTATGCTAACAAAGACGATTGAACATATGACGATAGACATAAATAAATCGTAATTAATAAGCATAAACAATAACAACACAACAATTATGTAGAGTAAGTAGTAATTAAGATTAAGATAAAGGTAAGAGTAAAGGAGATAAATTGTTTACAATCATAGCAATTCGGCGTAATGAACAATCCACGTCGAATAAACCCGAATGAAAACCAAAGATTAAAAGTTCAGAAACTATTGAAAGATTAATGTCTTCTAATTATGAATGATAAGTTCTGAATAATAATAACTGAATAATACCTAATGACGTAAATAAGAGTCATATATAGTGTCTAACACGACTCTAACCCTAATTAAGCTATGGACTTGCAGCCCGTGATAGGATCCACTCGATCGAGGGTAATACCCTTCGATCGAGGCTTTTATTCATGGAAATAAGTCGATCGAGCACTTGATCTACTCGATCGACCAAGTGGTAAACGGCTCCTACTCGATCAAGCAAAGGATGTAGCTCGATCGAGTTCTTCTGGCTTCAACTCACCTCGATCGACCAAATGCATAGTCGATCGAGGTCTTCTGGCATAGTTCATAGTAAGAGACATGACTTTGGTCTTGATAGTGGATGGTTTCACGCTTCACCATACAAGAGTTCCTGTTCCGATCCTTCCATTCTCCTAAATGCATGCAAAGTGGACTGTTTTGGCTCGGTTTTTGCTACTATGCAACTTGTACCTACAAAATGGTAATGAAAGTACAAAGTAGCCAAATAGGGGCATATGGTGATATAATATCACGTAAATGACATAGAAATGCGTGCATAAATGGACTAAAAAGTCTATATTAAAGACACGCATCAATAGTCTAGCTCTTGCTTTCTATCTAAAGTACTTCCCACCAGAACGAACCGCACTCTTACGGAGTCAAATCACTGGATTCCGTCAGAGAGGCGATGAAAGCCTTTATGAGGCATGGGAAAGTTACAAAGAATTACACAGAAAATGTCCTCATCATGGCCTTGATTCAGGGTTCTTAGCTATCACCTTCTACAACGGTTGTTGTGGCGAATCGCGTCGTATCCTCGACTCCGCTAACAATGGTTGTTTCGATCAGATCGATGTAGAATTAGCTAGTGCAACTATCGAGTCAATGGCAATTCACGACTCTCAGTATAGCAACTCACGTGCTATGCCTCTCAAAACCAAGCAAGAAGATTCAAGCAAAGTAGGACTCCTAGAAGCCTAATTAGCCCTTCTGCAGCAGCAAGTAGGAAGAACTTCCCAATCCAAGCAACATGTTAACGTCACTAACCACGTAGTGGTATGTGAGACATGTGGGGTTGGAGGACACAGTTTTCAAGAATGTAGGAGTTCGCTAGAGCAAGTCAATGCCTACCAAGCATACAGGCAGGGCAATGCTTAAACTGCTCGATCGATCAGCTTCCTCTGTCAACTTATTCGATCGAGTAACTGGATTCTCTCGATCGACCACTTTTCTATCTGAATCACTCGATCGACCATCAACAACCTCTCGATCGAGTAACAAGCTTTCTGATTCACTCGATCGACTAGCACCTATCTCTCGATCGAATGGATTCTCCTTCATTTCATTCGATCGACTAGCAATAACCTCTCGATCGATTACATTATCAGCAACAGTCTTTGCAACATCGGGATGCGCACCATAAATATCAGAAACTGTACCAGGACTGTCATAAGCAAGACCGCATCTCAGAGCAATCATATTCAGCGTCTCCTTGTTCTTATCAGTTTGAGACGGTAACTGCCCGGGTTGCCTAGTCGATCGAGCTCCTGCCAATTGAGCAATTTGCGACTCCAAAAGCTTAATAGTAGCATTCGTTCCTTGATCGGTTTTGCTTATTTGGATAGCTAAAGCTTGGATCATAGACTCTAACTCCCCGACTTCTGAAATTCTTCCAGATGACGAACTAGCTTGCTGTGAAGACTGGATTTTCTGGAATCCTTGCTTGTGCGCCGGTTGATACGTCGGCTGTGGTGGTGGAGGTGTAGGATTTAATACGTTCTAGCTTGTCCATCTCAAATTGGGATGGATATTCCCTTGATTGTAATACCCACCTCCTTAACGGTATTGTTGAAAGGAAAAGACTTGTTCCTTTTCAGCAAAACAGTCTATAGCCGTGTGACCAGTTTCGCCACACCTCTCACAAGTAATCACTTATTCTCGCTGCAGCAAATGAACCGTCTGCTGGTTATCTGCAGTTTGCTTCTCCCATTTATCAAGTCTGGCATTCAGTTTATCGAATTTTGCATCCAGACCTTCAGAATCAATACTGGCTATCGTCCGAGTACCACTTCGCGGATTACCATATTCAGCACAATGGGTTGCCATCTCCTCTATTAGTTTCCAACCCTTATCATCATCTATTTTCTTCTGGAACCTCCCGTTTTACGCGGCATCTAGAATGGCTCGATGATCGTCATATAACCCGTTGTAGAACTGGTTACACAGAAACCACTGTTCGAACCCATGGTGAGGAACAGACCTCACTAGCGTCTTGAATCGATCCCAGGACTCATAGATATTTTCATGAACCGTTTGCTGGAAATTAGTAATCTGACCCCTCAAAGCATTCGTCCTCTGCGGTGGAAAATACTTCTTGTAGAAAGCCAGTGCAAGTGTGGTCCAGTCGGTAATACCCAGTTCCTCTCTATTCAAGTTCTTCAACCAGTCTTTAGCATTATCAGTAAGGGAAAAAGGAAACAAGACCTCCTTGATCTTGTCAGCTGTCACCCCTTTAGAAACCGGAATTGAAGAACAGTAGTCAGCAAAGGTCTCCATATGCTTCCTCGGATCTTCCCCAGCCACACCCCTATACTTATCCTGCTGGACAAGCTTGATATAAGACGGACGAAGATCGAAAGTAGTTCCATCTTCGTCCGTTGTAAGTTTGAATCCTTTAGGTATACATGCAGCTGTAGGCTCAGAATGGCTAGCAATATTAGGCATCTTTGCTGGAATGGTAGTCTCAACAGTTAAATCTTCTTGGAAAATAAAACTGTCAAAGACGGATTCAAAAGTACTCAAGTCTTCCTCCTGAATAGTCTTATCTAACCCTCTCTTCCTGCGTAGGAAGGTTCTTTCAGGCTCCGAATCAGCTTCCACTAATTCGAGCCTTTGGGACCTGCGCATACACAACTATAGAGAGAAAAAGATAAAAACAGTCTTAAGGAATTAGAAATTCCTTAAGACGAGACAGAAATAAATAAACAGAAAATTAAATTGCCTCCCCGGCAACGGCGCCAAAATTTGATGTGGTCGTTATACACCAAAAATAAAACCTAAGTCTACTAACTAAGAAGATAGCGGAAGTAGGGTCGATCTCCACAAGGAGGAAACTAATTGACTGAAATCTAAATCTGCAAGTAACAATCTGGGGGTTTTGAAAATTGGTTTTAACTAAACTAAATAAGATTAAAGGAAAGAGAATTAAAGGAAGAAATAAATATGAACTAAATCAGATAAAGAGGGAATATGCCAGGATTTGGTCTACTGCAGCATCGGCATCTATGGGTCAACTAAGTCAGCCAATCTATCAATGAGAAGGGCAATGGTTTTCTACTCTCGGTCTCAAACCACCCTAGGGATTTTCCTAATTAACTCTCGTCCTCTTAGGAGTCACCTATCAATTCTAAGCAAGCCTTCCCTTCCAATCTCTCGATCCAGGTCGGGGTTAACTACCTAGCCTAGTCTCCTGCGTGCACTCATTCGACTAAACCTCAATTAAATTGCTTAGACTGATTCTCATATTCAAGACTAACTAAAATAATCTATCCTAACATGCCTCTACTACAGTTTCCCTCATCCCAACATACAAGAGAATTAGCTACTCATGTATTAACTATGCTAACAAAGACGATTGAACATATGACGATAGACATAAATAAATCGTAATTAATAAGCATAAACAATAACAACACAACAATTAAGTAGAATAAGTAGTAATTAAGATTAAGATAAAGGTAAGAGTAAAAGAGAGAAATTGTTTACAATCTTAGCAATCCGGCGTAAAGAACAATCCACGTCGAATAAACCCGAATGAAAACCAAAGATTAAAAGTTCAGAAACTAATGAAAGATTAATGTCTGCTAATTATGAATGATAAGTTTTGAATAATAATAACTGAATAATACCTAATGACGTAAATAAGAGTCATATATAGTGTCTAACACGACTCTAACCTTAATTAAGCTATGGACTAGCAGCCCGTGATAGGATCCACTCGATCGAGGGCAATACTCTTCGATCGAGGCTTTTATTCATGGAAATCAGTCGATCGAGCACTTGATCTACTCGATCGACCAACTGGTAAATGGCTCCTACTCGATCGACCAAAGGATGTAGCTCGATCGAGTTCTTCTGGCTTCAACTCACCTCGATCGACCAAATGCATAGTCGATCGAGGTCTTCTGGCATAGTTCATAGTAAGAGACATGACTTTGGTCTTGATAGTGTATGGTTTCACGCTTCACCATACAAGAGTTCCTGTTCCGATCCTTCCATTCTCCTAAATGCATGCAAAGTGGACTGTTTTGGATCGGTTTCTACTACTATGCAGCTTGTACCTACAAAATGGAAATGAAAGTACAAAGTAGCCAAATAGGGGCATATGGTGATATAATATCACCTAAATGACATAGAAATGCGTGCATAAATGGACTAAAAAGTCTATATAAAATACACGCATCAATAGTCTAGCTCTTGCTTTCTATCAAAAGTACTTCTCACCAGAACGAACCGCACTCTTACGGAGTCAAATCTCTAGATTCCGTCAGAGAGGCGATGAAAGCCTTTATGAGGCATGGGAAAGTTACAAAGTATTACAAAGAGAATGCCCTCATCATGGCCTTGATTCATAGTTCTTAGCTATCACCTTCTACAACGGTTGTTGTGGCGAATCGCGTCGTATCCTCGACTCTGCTAACAATGGTCGTTTCGATCAGATCGATGTAGAAATAGCTAGTGCAACTATCGAGTCAATGGCAATTCACGACTCTCAGTATAGCAACTCACGTGCTATGCCACTCAAAACCAAGCAGGAAGATTCAAGCAAAGTAGGACTCCTAGAAGCCCAATTAGCCCTTCTGCAGCAGCAAGTAGGAAGCACTTCCCAATCCAAGCAACATATTAACGTCACTAACCACGTAGTGGTATGTGAGACATGTGGGGTTGGAGGACACAATTTTCAAGAATGTAGGAGTTCGCTAGAGCAAGTCAATGCCTACCAAGCATACAGGCAGGGCAATACTTTCTCTAACTTCTATAATGAGAACACAAAGAACCATCCTCTTTTGTCCTACAAAAGCACCAACATTCAGAATCCCCACCATCAGATTCAACAAGCATTCATACCACATCAACAGAAGCCTTATAATCCACCTGGTTTTCAAAACCAGAGACCTCCATTTCAACCTAACTTCTAACTTCAATCAACCTTACCAACACAAACACCAACCTCAACACCAACCACCCCAAAATCAAAGCCAATCCAATGACTCAAGCCTGAGCAAAATTGAATCCATGCTTCTCCAAGTTGTTCAAAAACAAGATTCAATGTTTGCTCAACTTCAAAAGAGTGATCAAGCTCAAAATGCTGCCATCAAGATGCTTGAAAATTAAATGGCCCAATTGGCTGCCTCTAATACCCAAAGGAAACAAGGCCAACTCCCACCTCATGGTGAGCAACCGAGGGACACCGCTAATGCTATCACCCTTAGGAGTGGTACCACTTATAAGGAACCTCAGCAACCCAAGGAAACAATAGTTGAGCCAACACCAGTAGAGAGCCAAAAATATTCCCAACCATCCACCGCTAAGGAAGCGGAAAACAAAGAAAAGAAGGATGAACCTGTGAAGGAACCCATCAAAATCCAAGTTCCATTTCCCCAACGCTTGAGGAGAAATCATTAGGAAACCCAGTTTAGCAAATTCATGGAAGTGGTCAAAAACCTCCAGGTAACGGTTCCCTTCACTGATTTGATCACTCAAATCCCTTCTTACACAAAATTCATGAAGGATATCTTAACTAAGAAGAGGAATTTAGATGATGTAGAAATCATAGCATTCACAGCTGAGTGTAGTGCTTTGTTGCAAAATAAGTCCCCTCCTAAGTTAAAGGATCCCGGTAGTTTCTCTATACCTTGCACTATAGGCACCTACACAATCGATAAAGCTCTATACGTTCTAGGTGCCAGTGTAAGCGTCATGCCCTATTCCATATGTGAAAAGTTGAATATGGGAATTCTTAAATGCACCAGTATCACTCTGCAAATTGCAGACCGTTCTTTAAAACAACCTATGGGAGTTTTAGAAGATGTGCCTGTCAAAGTAGGAAAGTTTTTCATTCCCGTCGATTTTATCGTGCTAGATATGGCTGAAGATTCTCAAATCCCTATTGAAGGCCATTTTTACACACTGCCGGAGCAGTAATCGATGTTAAGAATGGAAAACTGACACTAGAAGTAGGTGATGATAAAGTCACCTATAACGTGAACAGTGCAATGAAAAGTCCCATGCTAGAGGAGTCTTGCTGTTTTATTGATATTGTCGACTCCATTGTTGATGAATCTCTGTATTCATCAATAATCGAGGATCCTTTAGAGGCAATCTTGTTGTTGGAGGATATCTCTGAGAATGACAATTTCGAGATCAGTGAGTTGTAAAAGGACCTTACCGGAGAAGAGATACCGTCAGAACAAATTAAAGAGTTCATAAGCTTGATTGATACTCCTGCCAAGGCAGAAGTACAAAAACCTGAACTAAAACCTCTTCCCTCGAATCTAAAATATGCTTTTTTAGATGAATCTGAGTATTGCCCAGTCATAGTGAGTGCTCTCCTAGATGAAAATCAGTTAACCTCACTATTGAATGTCTTGAAAAAGCATAGAAAGGCAATAGGTTACAGACTCGAAGATTTAACAGGCATAAGCCCACACTTCTGCATGCATAAAATAAATTTAGAAGAAGGCCAAAAACCTTGTGTTCAAGGTCAACGCCGTTTTAATCCCAACATGCAGGAAGTAGTTAAAATTGAAGTTATGAAATTGCTAGATGCTGGAATAATCTATGCAATCTCTGACTCTAAATGGGTTAGCCCTGTTCAAGTTGTTCCCAAGAAAGGAGGAACAACAGTAGTAAAAAATGAGAATAATGAGTTCATCCCCAAAAGGATTGTGACGGGATGGCGTATGTATATTGACTACAGAAAGCTGAATCAATCAACTTGGAAAGATCACTATCCTCTACCCTTCATTGACCAAATGCTAGAGAGGTTAGCTTGTCACAAGTATTTCTGTTATCTAGATGGTTACTCAGGATTTTTCCAAATCCCTATCCACCCTGAGGACCAAGAGAAAACCACCTTCACCTCTCCCTATGGTACTTTCGCTTATCGCAGAATGCCATTTGGCTTGTGTAATGCACTTGCCACTTTCCAGCGTTGCATGACCAGTATCTTCTCAGATTTTGTTGAAACTATCATGGAAGTATTTATGGACGACTTTTGCTTCTATGGCATTTCCTTTGATTATTGTTTGACAAATCTATCAAGAGTTCTAAAACGCTGTGAAGAAGTCGACCTTGTTCTCAACTGGGAAAAGTGTCACTTCATGGTGAACGAAGGTGTAGTTTTAGGTCACATCATTTCTGAAAGAGGTATAGAAGTCGATCGAGCAAAGATCCAAGTTATTGAATAGTTACCACCCCCTGCTATTGTAAAAGTAATCAGGAGTTTCCTTGGCCACGCCAGTTTCTACCGACGATTTATAAAAGATTTTTCAAAGATAGCCAAGCCCCTGACTGAGCTCCTTTTCAAGGATGTACCTTTCAATTTCAAAAAAAGAATGCCTTGAGGCATTCAACAAAATCAAACGTACTTTAATCACCGCACCTATAATCCAGTCGCCTGATTGGAATCTGCCCTTTGAACTGATGTGCGATGCGAGTGATTATGTCGTAGGAGTTGTTTTAGGGCAAAGAAAGGAAACGTTTCTTCATGCAATTTACTATGCTAGTAAAACCCTAGATCCTGCCCAAATCAACTATGCCACCACTGAGAAAGAACTTCTCGCCATTCTCTATGTCTTAGACAAATTTTGCTCGTACCTAATAGGATCAAAATTTATTGTCTACATTGACAATGCTGCCTTGAAATATTTGCTTTCAAAGAAATAGGCAAAACCTAGACTTATCCGATGGATCTTACTCCTTCAAGAGTTTTATTTAGAGATCCGGGATAAGAAAGGAGCAGAGAATGTAGACGCTGACCACCTCTCAAGGATAAGAGTAACTGAAATAGGATTACCAACGCCAATTAATGATTCGTTCGGTGATGATTCATTAATGGCAATTGCGGACTCTTCTCCTTGGTATGCTGATATTGCCAACTTCCTTGTCAGTCGCCAGCTACCCTCCGACCTTTCTTATAACTAAAGAAAGATATTTTTGCATGATGCAAAATCCTTTTTTTGGGATGACCCCTATCTTTTCAAGTAGTGCTCAGATGGTCTGTATAGACGTGTATCCCTCAGTGGGAAGTAAAAGGCGTTTTAGAAGGATGCCACTCATCTGCTTATGGTGGTCATCATGGTCCGTCCAAGACCGTAGCCAAAGTCTTACAATCCGGGTTTTTCTGGCCTTCGATGTTTAAAGATTCAAGAGACTTTGTTATGGCTTGTCATGCTTGTCAACGAATGGGTCAAATATCCAAAAGACATGAAATGCCTCAAAACGGCATATTAGAAGTCGAGATTTCGATGTCTGGGGTATTGACTATCAAGGACCATTCCCTTCTTTAAATGGAAATCGTTACATTTTAGTCGATGTCGACTATGTTTCAAAGTGGGTAGAAGCAATTGCCACCCCTAACAATGATGCTAGAGCTGTGATACGACTATTTAAAAAGATCATCTTTCCGCGTTTTGGTGTATCCAGAGCCGTGTTATGTGATCGAGGAACTCATTTTAGAGAAAAGCAGTTAGACACTCTGCTTGCCAAGTATGGTGTGTATGACAGACGAGGTTTAGCGTTCCACCCCCAGACCAGCGGTTAAGTAGAAGTTTCGAACAGAGAGCTAAAAACAATTCTTCAAAAAGTAGTCTCGAAATCTAGAACCGATTGGAGTAGTAAGCTCGATGACACCTAATGGGCTTATCGCACAGCTTTCAAAACCCCGATTGGAACATCCCCCTATCAGTTGGTTTATGGAAAGGCCTGTCATCTCCCCGTTGAGTTAGAGTACAAAGCTCAATGGGCTATCAAAGAACTCAACTTAGACAGTAAGCTTAGCCATGATAGACGACTTTTGCAACTGAATGAGCTAGAAGAGTTTCGTTTGCAAGCTTACGAGAATTCTAGGATTTATAAAGAGAAAACGAAGCGTTGGCACGACAAGAGGATAATCAGAAAAGAATTCAATGTCGGTGACCAAGTACTTCTCTTCAACTCCCGTTTGAAAAATTTTCCGGAAAAACTTCGATCAAGATGGTCTGGACCATTCACTGTCACATATGTAAGCAAATACGGTTATGCGGAAATAATGACTAGTAATGGTGAAACATTCAAGGTCAATGGACCCCGATTGAAACTCTACTACAGCAATTCCATTATCGGATGCTTAGATATTGTCTATATAGAGCGTCAATCCCCAACCAGATGATTTCATAGGAGTATTCGTCGAGCGGGACGTTAAACCACCGCTTCTCGGGAGGCAACCCGTGTTTCCTTTCTTTTTGCATTTTATTTTTTCTTTCCCTTGTTCGTTGTTTTGTTAGATTTACTTTGCAGATGAAAGAGTTTTTGAAGTATCTACGAAAATCTTCCTTGTCAAGTCCAAAAGACTAGCTTGGGGGAGTCCGCGCTGACTAGTAAGCTTCACTCTCCTTTCATCTTTTTCCCTTTTTACCCTTCTTCCCAATGAGGATCTCGTTGCATATTTAGTCTTTGTGCTCACATTGAGGACAATGTGATGTTTAGCTTGGGGGAGGGATTGCATTTTCCCATTTTGCATTTTAGTTGTTTATATTTTTCATTTTTTTTTAATAAGAGAAAAATTTAAAATTTTGAACATAATTGAATGCTTTTCATGCTTTGCTTGCTTGTTTACTATGCTATCCTGTTACATTTCTCAAACTTAGAGCTTTCAAAAGATAATGATTCAATATTTATTGAATTTTGCATACATGGGGAAGTCTTGTACACAGTAGGCATGTAACAACCCGAAATATACCCTATTTTTCTAGGGAAAATATGTACTAACACTTTTCAGTAGACTTAAGTTTTTAAAATAGAATTTATTGTTTCGAGTCGTATTTTTAAATTCCGCGTTCGTATTTGGAATTTCTGAGAGATTTCATGAAAAGACCGTTTTTAGTCATCTTTGACTTTTCTTGACTTTTAAGTCGTCTTTGACTTTTTCTTGACTTTTTAAAAGTCGTTATTTACTTTTCTTGACTTTTAAGTCGTCATAAACTTTTCTTGACTTTTAAGTCATCTTTGACTTTTCTCGACTTTTTAGTCAACTTTGACTTTCGTTGACTTTTCCCGACTCGCCTCGTAATTTTAAAGACCGAAATAATATTTGAAAAATAATAAATTTTAATTTATTTTTATTAAGATTTATTTAGATTTATCATAATTTAATATAATTATTTTGAATTTATTCGGAATTTAAAGAATAACTTTACGGTTTTAACCAAACGTCATTTAACTATTCCCGACTCATCGTAAATCCCGAAACGGAATCGAAACTCGACTTTGGCATGAGTCACGCGCCCATGTCATCATTTTCCCCTCACAATTAGATATTTTAATTATTTTGATTAAACTAATCAAAATATCTAGATATTTATTAACTTTATCGATCCGTCAGTTTAAATTACGCAAATCGATAAATCAGACCCGATTACTCACCAAATCCACACGGCTCCTTTTACTCTCTAAAGCCTTGATATTTTCATTACTTTTGATTACAATATCATAATATCTAGATATTTAGTTTAAATAACTTAATCGCTAATTATATTTAATCGATTACCGTAAAATAATTAGTAAACCTGAGTCAATTACGTAACAACAATTTCAAAATCCGACTCTATATTTCCTCTATAATACACGGCTCCCTCACCCTCCATTACTCACAAACAACTTTTCATTTTACAACAAATCAACTTAAGATCAAATTGATCGTTCTTCATCGTTCTTGAACGTTCTTCGTCGTTCTTCATCCGTTATTCGTCGTTCTTGAGCAAAATCCTCATAAAATCTTCATTTCTTAATTAAATCCGTCCTAACTTATATTTCTAGAATCTCCTCTTCGCTCTCCATCTTCAAGTACGTTTTATTTCCAATTCCGACAAAATCGTTTTCAACACTTTAATTATGGAAAATCTATTTTTACTTCTAATAATGTTTTTCTTGTCATTTCTTATAGGGGAGGATTTTGAAGACGAGTTTGGAGACTCGTATATATTAGGGGAAGATTAGAAGACGGGTTTCTTAGTTTATACTTCTTATTTTGGTGCTAATTGATTTTTCTAGCTAAGGTAACGATTCCGAGTTACTCGACGATTTAATGTTACATAGTTTTTGTTTCTTTGGTTTTTGTTTAGTGTTCTTGACATATTTGATGATTGTTCAAAATCATGATTTTTGTATGCATGATGGATGAATTGGATGTTTAAAATGGATGTTGTTAATTAAAAGCATGTTGGAAATAATTTGGTGTTTGTGGTTGGGGAAAACCGTGTAGGGTGGCTGTTTTGGGGCTGGAAACCGGTCCAAACCAGGCCGGTCCAGGCCGGTTCAGACCCGGTCGGGGTTGGTCCATGGTGGGTCCGGGTTTTGGTCTTTGGGTTGTGTCGATGTTTGATTGTTATGTTGTTGTTTTGACGGGTTTTAATTATGTTAAGCATGCGGGAAATAATTAGAAACGGTTTTTAGTAAAGTCGATGCAAAAGCCCAAAACAGCCCAAATCTGTCCGTGGGGCCCAGTCCAGGCCCGTGTCAAGTTGGCCCAAAATCAGCCCGTGGGTCCCACTTTGGGACTTGTGACGGTTTTTGAGTTATCGTCATTTTATCGTGTTTTGTAATATTTAGCAAGTGGGAAATGTTAATAAGTAAAATATTTACTTAAAAAGGTTTTTCATAAAATTATTATTTCTCACATGTTAGAAATTATAATACGAGATGGTAGTTTAAATTGATATCCGTTAAGTTAAACGGGTTTTCGTATGAGTTTAATAATTCACATGTTAGAAATAGAATGAAATAACATGAAATGAATGTGATATTCTTATGTTCAAGCCTCGAGGGCTAAGACTCTGTTTCTAGCCGGTTTGACCAAACGGGTTTGGTCAAACTAAGATCTAGTCAGCCCCGGTTGACTGATGACCCATCGCGGGACTCGGGTCGGGGATTTGTCTTCAGGTAAGGTTTTATTTTAATGAAGGAATGAATGAGCCTTAGTAGATATGAGGCGATATGATATTTGAATATGATTTATATGCAATTAGTCACATGATAGGATGTTTTTCCTGTGACTGTTTAATTATATGGTTGGTGTCGTGTTGACTAAGTACCCATAGAGAATTATGAGTATATGGCGCTTGACCATTCTAATTCTAAATGAGTATCTTGCCATGAATTGATAGGCCGTACTATCTTTAACGAGCATATGGAGTTTGCCGCTTGATAGCTTTTGTGTTCCCGGCTTGATGGATCTTCAAGTCGGGGCATGGCTGCCAGGGTTTCCACTTTGGGAAATGGAGCCAGCTTTAGTACTAGCCAACCCTTTGATGGATCTTCTTAGGGGTACTAATGTGATTGTATCATGGGTCTTGGATGCGATGGATCTTCGCATTTCTCTAGGTCTGCGCAGTCTAGGTTTAGGGTTGAGTCGTATCTTGGACATGTTATTAGGGTAACCTCTGAGCTAAGATATGTGCTTTGGATCTGGGCCATGTTATTAGTGTAACCGCTGAGCCTAGATGTGTGCTTGGTATTTGGGCCATGTTATTAGCGTGACCGCTGAGCCTAAATATTTAAGTATATCCTACCTCGTGGTATAGACTTGAGTTACAGTCGACTATTGACGTTACTAAGAACT
The DNA here is from genome assembly GCA_022085475.1 of Heliosperma pusillum. Lineage (NCBI taxonomy): Eukaryota > Viridiplantae > Streptophyta > Magnoliopsida > Caryophyllales > Caryophyllaceae > Heliosperma > Heliosperma pusillum. The sequence goes on from JAIUZE010005943.1 coordinate 46,181, forward strand.
TATGCCTGTTTGTAGAAGTATTGGTCTTTCATGTTTGTATGATTCTATGAGTTCTAGAAGGTGAGATGCAAGCCGGCTAAGGATTGATAGAGTTTGGATTACCGATTGTTAACTGATTCACATGATTACGTGTTGATTAGGGTTTGAGTGTATCACGGCCATGTTTCTGAGAGGAACCTCTGAGCTAGCATACCAGCTTCCCTACCTCGAGTTATAGTTTATTATCGGTTTCACATGATAGCTTTCACATGCTAGGTTATTTGTTAGTTATCTGTTTCATAACATGAAAAGCATATCATATATGTTAAGGTTTTGTATTTTCTATATACATTGCTTTTATGTTATTCATGTTTCATTAAACTCGACATTTCGTGGCTGGGAGAACTCGGAGTTACTCCCCACTGACTGTGGCTTCCGTGTTTATATTTAATGCGGTCGAACAGGTGGTGATGCATACTTTGGGTACATTGACGAGCTAGCGAGCGAAGTATTTACCTTGGACCTATATTCGGTGCTTAGATTGTATATTATTATACACTCTTTTATTTCCGTATTTATACGGGAGATATGTCTCCCGTCTTGTATAATTCTTATGTATAATATTATTTTCCTTTTGTTGAACCTTTTTATTTATGACACCTTTGTTTATTTATTTAAATTATTTTTTTTCTTTCCGCAAATTTGAGGGTGTCACAATTTATGACCGTTGGATGACTTGGCGTGGTTTATATGTCGAGTCTCAATCTTATCAAGTATATACCGCTATCGGTGAGATGCAAGCCCTAATGAGTATATAGTTGCCTAAGGGTGTCTTCCCCGAGTCTATCTATAATATGATGCTTACCGTTTTGTACTACATGCACCTATGTCTTTATATATTGGAATGCCTATTTATCCTTCTCGTAATTCACATGTATATATATTTGCATGTTTCTACTTTTTGTATTACCGTTTAAGTATGTTATTTGTGATATGGCTGGGAGAAACCGGAGTTACTCCCTACTGACTGTGGCGTTCATGTTTTCATGAATGAACAGGTTGCTTGGATGGATTTTGCTTGTTGTTTTTGTGTTCGGGTGTGAGCTAGCGGGCGTTGGCCTCGACGATTCACCCCTAGACGTTTCTTAGCTAGTTTGCTAATAACTTTGATGTTTGATAACGTTTTGAGAGACTACGTCTCTGTGTAGTATATTCTGCTTTAGTTTGTATTTATTTGATATTCCTCGTACTTTTATTTTGGCATGTAAAAAATTTCAAAAATACCGTATTTTCCGCTATATAAATCGCATGCTTGTTATGTTTTATTTCCGATATCGCGAGGGTTGTCACAGTCTGTATCAGAGCCTATGACGGTCCCGACGCACACATGTGAACCCTAAACTTAAATTACTTGACCTTGAAATAATAAATAAGAGATGGGTAGAAATTAAGGACTTTACTTGGTAGTCTATTTGTTTATGCTAAGTGTTAGGATTAACTTGTTTTATTTTTCTTTCTTATGAAGATGGTTAGACCTCGACTAGTAAAGAATGTTATGCTAGAAACCCTTACTCAAGTTCTAAAGAATCAACAAGATGCGGCAAATGCTCACGCCGACCAAGTCCCTCCTCGTAGAGAAGACAATCACCAAGGAGGCTATGCTTCGGTGGCTAGCCAAATTTCTAGGAACAAGATCACGCCGTATGGTGGAGAACCGGACCCTGCCGAGCCATTCGACTTGTACCAAGTCCGTGAAGAGGACAAAGTAAGGATTTGTAAGCACTTTCTTGTGAGGGAAGCCGACAATTAGTGGGCGATTACTAATTCCACCGCTACTCTTGAAGCCGATTTCAATTGGGAATGTTTCAAGCCTCTTGTTGAAGGCCGATTTTATCCTAAGGAGCTCAAGCAACAAAGGCTCAAGGAATTCATTGATTTCAAACAAGGTGACTTGACGGCTCAAGACTTCACCACTCAATTCAACAAGCTTGCTCACTTTGCACAAAGGCTCATCAAGGATGATGAAGACCGAGCTTTTTACGACCGTAATAAGCTTAGTGCTCTGCTCCAAAGCAAATTAAGGAGGAATTCTACCTCTATTGGAGATTTGTATGATGATGCCCTTTGGGCCCAGAACTCCGTGAAGGCCATCAAGGATGAAGCAATGATAAAGAGTCTCCCTCCTTCCTTCGCACCTAGGCCAAACTTCTATGGAAAAAAGGTCGTTTACTCCCTCGTCTTCCAATGCCTATGCCAACAAGAGGAGATTCAACCCTCCCCCAAATGCAAATCCAAGGACTCCTTTCATTCCCCGAGCTACTTCTAACGTGGCTCATAGGCCTTATGCTCCCCCTCAAGCTCAAGGTTGCTTTTGTAACCGTTGTAGACTTCCACGCCACCCCGGTGTAGGATGCTTCAACCGACCTTATGTTTGCTTCTTTTGCCAGAAGAGTGCTCCGTGTTATGATGATTGCCCCGATCGGAAGTTGCCCCCTGCAATTGACAAACCCAAGGGATCTATCTTTGTTCTAAGCCGAGCCGAAGCCAATGCTCATCCGGAGATAATTACGGGTATGTTCTCAATCTTAGAGCAACCGTGTCTTATTCTTTTTGATACAAGTGCTTCTATGTCCTTTGTGTCTTCAACTTATGTTGATAAATTATCTATCGAGCCTACTTCTAGTGAGTATATTCCCATATCCTTACCATCCGAAGAAATTATCTCATGTTCTAATCTTTACCCTAATGTCCCTACCTCTATTGCGGGTACTATCTTTCCCGCTAATATCCTTAAGTTTCCTCTAGGAGAGTTCGATGTAATTCTTGGTATAGATTGGTTAGCATTTTACAATGCTAGATTCGAGTGTAGAGATCAAAACATTTAGTTAAAGAGTCGTTTGGGAGTTAGAATAACCTATAAGGGATCTCATTCCCGAATTGTGCAATTAATTTCCGCAATGAAGTTGGTGAGTTTGGTAAGAAAGGGTCACCAAGCATTCTTGTGTATTGTGACTTCTACAACTACCTCCTTACCTAATATTGAAGATGTACCTATAATACACGAATTTATTTATGTATTCCCCGAAGACTTGCCCGGGATCCTTCCCGAGCGTGATGTTGAGTTTTCCATTGATCTTGTACCTGGATCCGGACCCATAGCTAAAGCTTCATATCGTATGGCTCCAACCGAGTTGAAAGTGTTAAGGAAGCAACTTGATGATATGATTGAAAAAGGTTTAATTCGACCGAGTGCCTCGCTTTTGGGTGCTCATGTTGATATAGGAGGGACATGGGTATATGCTCAAAATGCAAGTTTAAGTCACTCTTGACATTTCAGATTCGTTCCTTTGACTTTAAAGCTAAATATCTCATAATATATAGATAATTTTGACGTGATTTCATTTGGAGATGAAAGTACATCATGTTAGCTTTCCAACAAGTGGTGGTCACACGCTTTATTTGGATAAGTAACGAAGGAGATATGATTGTTTCAAGTTGTGTTGTCCAGGGTTTACGCAGGTGACGCAATTGACGAAATACCATCAACATGTATGCAAGATGGAAGCTTGGTTTGAATACTTCTCAAGCTTACTTTCCTAAATAGGGTCGTGTGTGATGTTCTTATTTTTCTAGTTTCTAGTTTCCTAATTTGAATAAAGTAGTGTGGTAATCTTATTTACTAATAAGGTAGTGTTCACACTATTTCCTAATTTCTATCTAGCTAGTTTAAGGTAAGTACTAGTAGTATAAATACCAAGTCATGTAATCAGAATTATTCATACAATTTGAGAGCTTAATACAAGATTACTTGTGTGTTCTTCATAGCTTGCGAGTTATAAAGATCAAATTAATTCGTTCTTGCGAGAGTGAGTTAATCCATATTCTTCCTTGCGAGGTTGAGTATTATTCGTGGCTAAATCGAGTTCCTTCCGAGGGAGAAGAGTTAGAGCACGTCATATCCTTTATATTTTTGTTCATATACATACAAAAACCACAAAAACACGTTAATTTCCGCTGCAACTTTATTAAAAACAAACGAACAGTTTCCCGAACTGTTTGAACCAAAAAAACGAGTGTGTTTTACATCAATTTGGTATCAGAGCTTCGGCTCTTGATTTCCTTAAATTAAGACGATCCTTGAATGAATGATTTATCTATATCGGGTTTATAATCATGGTTTGGGGTTTGAAGAACCTTGATCGTGAAATAAAAAGGTTAGAAAGGGAATACGAGGAAGCAAAGTTTTGGAAGAATATACACAAGGAGCTTGACGGAATTATAGCAAAGTATGAACGTCCAAGAGAAAAGAAAGATGAGTCAAAGATTGAGTCATTTGAAGTCATTCACAAAAAAGAAGTGGAGACAATAACAAAAAGTGGGAGCGTAGAGAACAAGGGAAGTTCATTAAGGCGTTGTTTCAAGTGCCAAGGCCATGGACACATTGCTAAAGAATGCCCACAAAAACGCGATCTAACGATCGATGAATTATGTAATCTCCTTCCAACCTTTGTGCTACCTTGCCCTAAAAGAGAGGAGGCGACAAGTGAAGATAAGGAAGAGGAGGTTCATGTGGATGATCCTTATAGTGTTGATGACCACCAAGAAGCAATGGTTCACAACGTACATCGTCAAGCTAGTCCGGTTGAAGAAGGTGAGATTATGTCTTCCGATATTGTTGATAAAAAAGGGAAACATGTAGAAGATGTAGGGAAGATGATACCTGACCTTGTCCAAACGAACAGTACAGAAGACTGTTTAATTCTGAATGATGAAACAGAAAAGGAGGAAGCCGAAATTACCATATATATTGTTGATCCACTAACTGATGATGAAGATATAGAAGATATAACTGAAGATAAAATATTTTCTTTTGAGGATGAATCTTACATAGAAGATACGACATTAGTTTATCCTCAGTTATCATCTATTTGTGATGAAGAATTTGAAGAAGTTTGTGATGAAGCTCACATGGAAGAGAATGATAACACAAGTTATGGCGATGAAAATCAAGATGATCTTACTCTTACGGCAATCTTGGGTGAGGAATTTATATACGATAATTTTTGTTTGGATTCTCAAGTTAGTGCACCTTATCAATCACCACTTGATAAATCCATTGATACGAGACTATATAGCGGGAATTCTTATTTCTTGATGAAATCGATTCCTATTGATGTTCATGATGATCTTGTTATACCAAGAAAGCTTTGTTTTGATTTTGGTGACCACAAGAATGGAAGGCACAACGAAGGAAAGCTTGAGAACGGAAGACACATGAAAAGAGTGAAGCTTAAGTGTGTCGATGGTAGCAAATTTGAGAATTACATTGAAGATGACGAATTGAAAGAGAGATCGATGGTGTGCCTCAATAACATCAAGTTCTTATTCAAGTTTGCTATTAAATTCTTAAGGATTGTTTTTGATCCGGGAGGTCGTTGGTCCAAGAATCGGGACGATTCTTTTTGAAGAAAGGGAGAATGATATAGGAGGGACATGGGTATATGCTCAAAATGCAAGGTTGGTTCAGTCTTGACATTTTAGATTCGTTCCCTTAACTTTAAAGCTAAATATCTCAGAATCCATATCTATTTTGGACGTGATTCCACTTGAATATTAAACTACATGATTATAGCTTTCCAACAAGTGGTCACATGCTTGTTTTGGATATGTAACGAAGGAGATAAGATCGTTTCAAGTTGAGATGTCCAAGATTTACGCGGGTGACGCAATTCACGAATAACCATCAACATGTATGCAAGATGGAAGCTTGGTTTGAATATTTCTCAAGTTTACTTTTCATAAGAGAGTCTTGTTGATTATTTTCCTAGTTTCTAGTTTACTAATTTGAATAAATTAGTGTGATAACCTTATTTAATAATAAGGTAGTATTCACACTTTCCTAATTTCTATCTAGCTAGTTTAAGGTAAGTACTAGTAGTATAAATACCAAGCTATGTAAACAGAATTATTCATACAATTTGAGAGCTTAATACAAGATTACTTGTGTGTTCTTCATAGCTTGCGAGTTATAAAGATCAAATTAATTCGTTCTTGCGAGAGTGAGTTAATCCATATTCTTCCTTGCGAGGTTGAGTATTATTCGTGGCTAAATCGAGTTCCTTGCGAGGGAGAAGAGTTAGAGCACGTCATATCCTTTATATTTTTGTTCATATACATACAAAAACCACAAAAACACGTTAATTTCCGCTGCAACTTTATTAAAAACAAACGAACAGTTTCCCGAACTGTTTGAACCAAAAAAACGAGTGTGTTTTACATCACATGTTCTCTTTGTGAAGAAGAAAGATGGTTCCATGAGACTTTGTATTGACTACCGTGAGTTGAACCGAATTACAATCAAGAATAGGTATCCTTTGCCAAGAATTGAAGATTTGTTCGATCAACTAAAGGGTGCTTCTACTTTTTCCAAGATTGATTTGAGATCCGGATTTCACCAAATTCCCGTTTGTGATGCCGATATACCAAAGACCGCTTTTAGTACAAGATATGGTCACTTTGAGTTCAAGGTGATGCCATTTGGTTTAACTAATGCTCCCGCTATTTTCATGGATCAAATGAACCGCACATTTAGTGAGTATCTTGATAAGTGTGTTGTGGTTTTCATTGACGACATCTTTATTTTTCTCCAAGACCGAAGAAGAGCATGCTATTCATCTTAGGACTATTTTGAGTGTCCTTCGTCGTCAAAAGTGGTTTGCCAAATTCTCCAAGTGTGAACTTTGGTTACCTAAAGTGTTCTTTCTTGGAAATGTAATTTCTAGAGAAGGTGTGATGGTAGACCCTTCTAAAATTGAAGCTGTGGTTGATTGGAAGAGTCAAACCGATGTTACATAGGTCCGAAGTTTTCTTGGTTTAGCTGGTTATTACCGTCGATTTGTCAAAGATTTCTCAAAGCTTGCTAGACCGCTTTTCAAGTTCATATGGAATGAAGCTTGTGAAGCCACTTTTCAAGAGTTAAAGAAAAGGTTAACTACCGCCCCGGTGTTGACTTTACCTGAAGATGGTGTAGACTTTGATGTCTATTGTGATGCTTCCAAGATGGGATTAGGTTGTGTACTTATGCAAAGTAGGAAAGTGGTTGCTTATGCCTCGAGACGGTTGAGAGTTTATGAAGTGAACTACTCTACTCATGATTTGGAATTAGCCGCCGTTGTTCATGCCTTGAAAGTGTGGAGACACTATCTTATTGGTGTTCATTGTCGCATATTTACCGACCACAAGAGTTTGAAGTACATATTTACTCAAAAGGAGTTGAATATGAGACAAAGAAGATGGTTGGAATTGCTGAATGACTATGATTTTGAGTTGATATACCATGAAGGAAAGGCTAATGTTGTTGCCGATGCTCTTAGTAGGAAATCTTCTCATGCATTGAATGCTATGTGGGTATTACCCGATGATCTTTGTGTCGAGTTTCAAAAGTTGAAGTTGGAGTTCGTGGAACGTGGATTTGATTATGTTGGTGCTATGGTTACCGAACCCGTTGTTCTCCGCGCGATCTGCGAAAGCCAAGTTTATGATCCTACCCTCAACTCTATTCAAGCCAAGCTACTAAAAGGAAAAGCAAAAGACTTGAAGATTGATGAAAAAGGTGTCCTTCGACTCCATCACCGTTTGTTTGTACCTAATGCTCTTGACTTGAGAAAACGAGTTCATGATGAAGCTCACCTTTCTCCTTATTCTATCCACCCCGGAGGTGATAAGATGTACAAAGACTTGAAGCGACAATTTTGGTGGCAAATTTGAAAGGCGATGTTGTGTCCTATGTTGGAAGATGTCTTACTTGCCAACAAGTGAAAATCGAACACAAGAGGCCCGGTGGATTGCTAAAACCTTTGGATATTCCACTATGGAAGAGGGAATCTATTTCTATGGACTTTGTCATGGCTTTGCCAAGGACCGTTGAAAGTAAAGATGTCGTTTGGGTTATTGTTGATGGTTTAACCAAGAGTGCCAGATTCATCCCGATCAAGGAGACTTGGAGTTTAGATCAACTAGCGAAAGCCTATGTTGATGAGATCGTTAGATATCATGGTGTTGTTGGAGTAAGTGTCCTCCGCAATAGTGCATTTATATAATAAATCTCATTTTGAATATACGTGGCATGATTAGTATATTTTGATACTCCACGTCAGTTGATTAACGTAAATCGGTAACGCTTGGCTGACTAGAGTTTGACGTTATTGTCGTATGACGGCGGTAATCAACTGATCCCTTTAGGTCAAACCTATAGGATGAGACCCAAATAGAATACTAATTATTTGTATACGATACAGTTTAATTAGAGCATTACATATATTTGATATGTACGTTTAGTTACGAGAGTTATTTATTGGAAATTGAGTTAGGAACTCATTCCACTTAAGTTTATTAGTCAATTATACGATAACTGACTGAATAAATTTTAAGTCTTATTTTAATACGATTAAATAAGATTTAATTTAGTGATTAATCGTTAATTCATTAAATTAGTTGAGGTTATGCATATATTGTGAGGTAGAGGTAATTAGTTAATTATATTTACAAGGAGTTGTAAAATAAATTAACTGGGCATTGTGGGACCTATTATATATTGATA